>CAUYOR010042036.1:0-37682 GCA_963573925.1 Callimico goeldii | reverse complement strand
TGGTGAAACCCCGTCTCTACTAAAAATACAAAAAATTAGCTGGGCATGGTGGCGCGTGCCTGTAATCCCAGCTACTCAGGAGGCTGAGGCAGGAGAATTGCCTGAACCCAGGAGGCAGAGGTTGCGGTGAGCTGAGATCGCACCATTGTACTCCAGCCTGGGTAACAAGAGCGAAACTCCGTCTCAAAAAAAAAAAAAAAAAAAAAAGAAATCTCATTGGAGTCCCAGTGAGGTCTGGGACAGACCTCAGAAACCACTGTGAGGGAAGCACAATTTCTAGAATGTACACTCCACCCTCCCTGTAGGTCTGGGGGAGAGAAAAGACTGCCCAACCTGTCTGCTTCCCTGGCTCCCAGCCCAGGTAGTCTTGAGCAAAGGCAGTAGATTACAGACTCCAGGACAGCACCAGACCCTCCATCCCCTCCTGCTAGCACATTACCTCAAACATACCAAAACTGAGAACGAAACGATCATGGCAAAGAGATAAAGGACTCAGATCAGGCAGCTTTTGCTCTAGAGCTCCTCACTGCGCAGTCTCTTTCTGGGATCAGGTAAGCCTTCTGCCTCAGCCTCCTGAGAAGCTGGGATCATAGTCATGGACAATCATGCCCAGCTGTCTTTTTCCTTTTTGTAGAGATGAAGTCTTGTTCTGTTGCCTAGACTGGTGTCAAGTTCCTGGCTTTAAGTGATCTTCCCACTTTCACCTCGCAAAGCACTGGGATTACAGTCATGAGCTACTGTGCCCACTAGCTTTTACTCATGAATAATTTTCTTTGCATATAAATAAGGAAATGTGAGCCATGGCAGTCAGTCTATTCCAACACTGAGTGGAGTATGAAGAGGCTGCTTATCCTACTACAGGGCATGGAAGAGCAGGATTGCCCTTGATGGAAATGATAAGGAAGCAACTGTGAGTAGATGACCTTATCACACATTGGGGTGAAGGGTCAAAGCACTACTTCTCCGTGGAAGGGAGGTTGGATCAGGCAGGAGATCTGTATTAGTTCATTCTCGTGTGCTATTAAGACCTGCCTGAGACTGGGTAAGTTGTATAGGAAAGAAGTATAATTGACTCACAGTTCCGCAGGGTTGGGGTGGCCTCAGGAAACTTACAATCACGGCAGAAGTCACTTCTTCACAGGGCAGCAGGAGAGAGAATGAGTGCCAAGCAAAGGAGAAAAGCCCCTTATGAAGCCATCAGATCTCGTGAGAATTCACTCACTATTGTGAGAATAGCATGGGGGTAACTGCACACATGATTCAATTACCTCCTGTCAGGTACTTCCCATGGCATGTGGGGATTATGGGAACTACAATTCAATATATGGTTTGAACGGGGACACGTCCAAATAATGTTTTGCCCTTAGCCCCTCCCAAATCTCATGTCCTCACATTTCAAAACACAAATTCCTTTTGAACAGTCCCCCAAAGTCTTAGCTCATTCCTGCATTAACCTAGAATTCCAAGTCTAAAGTCACATCTGAGACAAAGCAAGTCCTTTCTGTTTATGAGCCTATAAAGTTGAAAGCAAGTTACTTTCTACCTAGATACAATGAGGAGTACAAGCATTGAGTAAATATACCCATTCAAATGGGAGAAATTGGTCAAAACAAAGGGCTATATCCCTGTGCAAGTCTGAAATCCAGTAGGACAGTCATTAAACCTTAAAGTTCCAGAGTGATCTCCTTTGACTCCATGTCTCACATCCAGATCATCCTGATGCAAGCAGTAGGCTACCAAGGCCTTGGGCAGCTCTGCCTCCATGGCTTTTCAGGGTACAGCCCCCCCTCCTGGCTGCTTTCATGGGCTAGCATTAAGTGTCTGTGGCTTTTCCAGGTGCATGGTGCAAGCTGCTAATGGGTCTAATTTCCTGGGGTTCCGGAGGACAGTGGTCTTCTTGTCACAGCTTCACCAGGCAGTGCTCCAGTGGGGACTCCGTGTGGGGCCTCCAGCCCCTTTCATACTGTCCTAGCAGAGGTTCTCCATGAGGACTCCACCTCTGCAGCAAACTTCAGCCTGGACATCCAGAATTTTCATACGTTCTCTGAAATCTAGGCAGAGGTTCTCAAACCTCAATTCTTGACTTCTTTGTGCCCACAGGCTCAACATCATATGGAAGCCTGTAAGGCTTGGGGCTTGCACCCTTTGAAGCAATGACCCAAGCTGTACCTTGACCTCTTTAAGCCACAACTGGAACTGAAGCAGCTGGGATGCAGGGCACCATGTCCTAAGGCAGCACAGAGCAAGGGAGCCTTGGGCCCAGCCTGGGAAACCATCTCAACTATGCCTCTGACATTTGCTTGAGACTTTTCCCATTGTCTTGGCTATTAAATTTGGCTTCTCTTTACTTATGCAAATTTCTGCAAAAGCTTGAATTTCTCCTGAGAATATGAGGGTTTTTTTTTGCATAGCAGCATCAGGCTGCAAATTTATCAAACTTATTTGCTCTGCTTCTTTTTTAAACATAAGTTTTAGTAATCAGATCGTCTCTCTCAAGTTCAAAGTTCCACAAATCTCTAGGGCAGCAGCAAAATACTGCAAGTCTCTTTGATAAAGTACGTCAAGAGCCATCTTTGCTCCAGTTTCCAACAGGTTTCTCTTCTTTATCTGAGATCACCTCAGCCTAGATTTCATTGCCCATATCACTATCAGCATTTTGATCAAAAACATTCAACAAGTTTCTTGGAAGTTCCAAACTTTCCCACATCTTCCTGTCTTCTGACCCCTCCAAGTCTCTTTTCATATTTTTCTGTCTTCTTCTGAGGCCTTCAAAGTTTCCCACATTTTTCTATCTTCTTCTGAGGCCTTCAGACTTTTTCAACTTCTGCCTGTTTGCCAACTACAAAGTTGCTTTCACATTTTGGGTATCCCTGCAGCAGCACCCCACTCCCTCAGTATCAATTTACTGTATTAGCTTTTTCTCATGCTACTGTGAAGAAATACCCAAGATTGGGTAATTTATAAAGAAAAGAGGTTTAATTGACTCACAGTTCCACAGGGATAGGGAAGCCCCAGGAAACTTACAATCATGGCAGAAGACACTGCTTTACAGGGCAGAAAGAGAGACAATGAGTCCTGAATAAAGGGGGAAAAGCCCCTTACAAAACCATTAGATCTCCTGAGAACTCACTCCCTTTCATGAGAACAGTATGGGGGTTACCACTCTCATGATTCAATTGCCTTTCACTGAGTCCCTCTTACACAATACATAAGAATTATGGGAACTACAGGTCGAGATGAGATTTGGGTGGGGACATACCCAAACCATATCAAGGTCCTCATGGTCTTTCAAGCAGGGGGAAGAAGAAAAGGGGCCTGTCCTGATTCTGTTCCCTTGGAGCCTGGGAGCTATGGTTCTAGGATCAGAGAAAGAAGGAAGACACGGACCAGGAAAGAGAAATGAGCCAGAGAGAAATGGGATCACCTCAGAGGCTCCATTCCATTGGCCATGGTAAGGGAGCCCTGGTAAGACTGCAAACTCCTTTCAGGCTCCAGAGTAGCTACCCCCGAGAAAGGAGCTGGGACCTGAATGCTTTGTGGTGACATTGTGTGCCAAATGTGAGAGAGATTTGAAGCTAAATATTCTATTTCTATTTATTCCTTGATTTAAAACATGTGGGGACAAAGAATGTGACCAGCTTGTGTACAATAGAAACACAGGCCAAAGGATGACAGTTTGTATGACCCTGACACTTGTTCCTACCACAGCAATTAGTATTTGGTGGGGACCAGACACTCTGTGCCTGTCACTTTCAATACGGGTTAGCTAGTTAACATTATAAAGTCCCAAACTTAGCATGAGGTCACAATCCCCTGCTGTCAGTTACAGATGCTAAAGACCCGAGAGACATTCCTCTGCGGGGAGTCAGAATGATTGGGGGGCATTTTTCTCTCAATAGAAGATTGAATCTTCGTGATTCGTAATGGAGAAGGAGCACTGGGCTTATTTGTTTTCCTGTCATCACCCTGACATCTCCTCCCCAGACGGCAGCCAAACCACCCTGGGTTGCCACGGACTCCAACCTCCTCCACGCCCCATCAGCCAGCAGTCACTGCCATCACACAATGAAGGCTCAGTCCCCTGGGCTTCTTGCTGCCTGGCAGTCTCCGTGAATCTGGCCTACAGAGTTGTGGGCTTTTTCTGGGCACTGGGCCTATGTCTCAGGTTCAGCCAGAGTTAGTTCATGGCAGCTTTGAATTCAGATACTAAGAGAAGCTTTGAGGACACTTCTGGTCAGCCAAGAGTTCCTCTTTGTTGGGGATTTGTGTTTTGGTCTGGAAAGGCATCCATATTCTATTCCCTTCTGCTCCTGTGAATAAAAGAGAGAAAGAGAGACAGCAAGAGAGGAAGAAAGAAGAAGAAGAAAAGAAAGAAATAAAAGAAGGAAGGAAGAAAAGAAGGGAGGGAGGGAGGGAGGGAGGAAGGAAGAAAGGAAGGAAGGAAGGAAGGGGGGGAAGGAAGAAAGGAAGGAAGGAAAGAAGGAAGGAAGGAAGGAAGGAAGAGAGGGAAGGAAGGGGCAACGCCAGTGTTTATTTTGAGTCTAGGCACTGGGCCAAGTGAGAAGGGAGGCTTGAAATGGGAAAGGAAGACTGGAGCAAGCTGACTCCACACCTTTGAATTCTTGTTACGTTAGATTGTGATGCCTCCTCCCTTACCATTCCTTGTCATATTCTTTCTCAGATTTTCTTTTAAAATACAGGCAAATGTCATTAAATTCTCCACCTCTCCACAGTACATCTTGTCCACATCTTTGCAAAATACCAAGACAGGAGTAGTTTAACAATTAGAACTAATTCACATCTGTGGTTTTATTAGTGTCATATTCATTTCTTCAGTTAAATAAACAACCAGAAAGCACCAAAGCTCAGGTGATGCCGAAGCCTCTGAACCTGTGCCTTCCAGTCTTTAAAGCACAAGGGGATTATGGAATGAGTTAACATCAGATGTCAGCCTTTCCTCATAGGACAACGCAGCAATGAAAGCAAAATATTCAAGAACCTTGAATGCAACATGCTTATAACATGTTTTTAATTTTCAAATTCTTAAAACCGAATCCTTTAATATTTCCAGATTTAAACTCAATTGTCGAGTTGAGTAAACTGTTTACATGATAATATAGACCAGGTTTTGATCCTAAAAAACCCCATGGCTTTATATGCAAGTAAGAATTGTGCTGTTGCTTGGTATCTTTAAAGTCTAAAATAGTATTAAGAGGAAAATTGGCAATCCTTAGTGGAATTTTAACGTTGACAAGCATTTCTGCATGAATCAATTAGTAAGCTGTGAGTAGATCTTGATGAAAGGTCAGAAACACAAGCTAAATTTATTCATAAAAAGACAAACCTGATTCCATGAACGATTTCGTCTTTTGGTTGGTCATCATACCAGTGTTCCATCCCAAGCTTCTCTCTGGTTCTACGACCCCGTGAAATTTAAGAAGTAGCTTTTTTAAGTCTTGGGCTCTCCCTGGGGTTTTTCAGGCTGACACCAACACTCCCCAACACACACATGCTCCAAACAGATAATTAAACACAACGAAAGGGCCCTCAGCAGGCCATGGTACATTTTACCAGCATGGATGGGGGCGGGGGGCACAGGCAGGACGAGAGGGGCGATTCCCCAGATACGCTAGGCGTAGACGGCACTTGATGGTTTCATGAGCGTAAATGTAAAATTGCCCCCCTCTGAGTCATTCTCTAAGAAACTGAAAGCCAGAGCGCTGGTGTGAGATGATGTGTCATTCAACACACTCGTGAGGTGTCCCAATGCCAAGGAAATTTGCTATTTTATATTGCTTGCTGGTACGAACTATATTAATATTTTATTAGACTACATTTAATATTTTCTTAGTAATTTTGCCCTGCATTTTATAGATCAAATATTTTGTTTTATTGCATTTTAGCTAATAAAAATTACATTCTACCCAGATGAACAACTCAGAAAGTATTATAGTAACATCATTCTCTGAACTCTAGTTTTTATAGAGCTGAATAAATAGATCACTCATAAAGCTTTCTTACAAGTCATACATTTGAGTAGGCTGATAACTTACTGTGCCACAAGAAAGAGAACACATTTTTAAGTCTTGTTTATAACACTGATAGCATAAATAAATGTATGAGAAAAATTTCTGCTTTCTATCAAGAAAGAGACTATTTTTATTCTCCTTCCTAAAGCAAACAAAAAGAAAGAGACAAAATATTTGAAATCCACATTGTCAAAAATGGACATCAAGAAACAAAGGCTATGATCCCTGAGAGATAAAAAACAAATGACCTGAGCTCTCCAAGTGTCCTAGCATATTGCCTTGAGGGAGTTCCCAGAGGGGTGAAGGCAGCGGACCTGTCTGGAGACCGTCAGATTCTCTGAGCTGAGAAGAAGGTAGAATAATCCAGTGAGGCAAAGGCAGGTAGAAGCTGCAGTGCAGAATACCAGAAAGAGATGGAACACAGAGAAGGTGCTTCAGAGATCTCAACAAGGTCCCTGTGGAGTACTCAGCTGAGTACTCAAGAATAAACCCACGCGTGGAAACTTCTTGAAGCTGGGGAAAGAACCACCCAAACGGATGAGAGGAAAGAGTGCCAGAAACTTACACAGGGCTGGGGATAGTACTTGTTCCTCCCAGCCAGATAGGAAAAACTTAGAATTCATTGTGCATTGAGCAAAGTACATGTAAAGTTCTTGTCTAAGTCATGAAGAATAATCAGTCCTACACCAGTGGTTTTCAATCTCAGCACCACTGATATTTGAGCCTGAATAATTATTTGCTGTGGGAACTTCGTCTGGTGCGCTACAGGATGCTTAGCATTCACAGCATTAGCCCATCAGATGAAAAAAACGTAAGCCTTGCAGATGTCGCTAAGTGTGTTCTGGGTACAAAATTAACCCTGGTTGGAAACCACTGCCTTAGTGTGATCGCTACTCTAGTTCTTATACAAAAAATCTTATAAACGAAGGCATGAGAGCTCAAACTATTTTCAATAAAATTAATGGCATCCCAAGACAAAGCTCAAGGATATTCCTAAGAGAACAAAAATACCAGGACTTAACAAAATCAAATGACAAAATCTTGCATTACATAAAAATTACCACGTTTTCAAATAAAAGGGAAAACATGTTCCATAAAAAGAAAATAAACAATTGAAACTGACCCAGTACTAACACAAGGTTTAGAATTAGCAGATTGTTTTAAAAGTTATTATAAATGTACCTATGTTCAAAGTACTAAGTAGAAACATGAAAGGTATTTAAAAAATCCAAATCAACTTTTAGAGATGAAAAGTGTAATATGCGAGATTGTAATATGTGAGATTGTAAAATGCACTGTATAGGAATAATGGCAGATAAGAAGAAAAGACTAGGAAACTTGAAAACACATCACTGGAAACTATATGAAACACGAGAAGAAAACTATGACTTAAAAACTTGTCCAAGCACTGGTGACCTCTGGAAAACATGTAAACAGAATAGTATGTAATAATTAAAATCCCTGAAAGAATATGAACAGTAAGGAGGAAGAAGAGAAGAAAACGGAAAGGAACTGTGGAAAGAAAAAAAAACAAAGTAGAAACTAAAATAACCATATCTTTTTCTAACTTGCTAGAAACTAGAAACACACAGATTCAAAAACCTCAACAAAATGAGAATGAGAAGCATAAAGAAAACTATGTCGAGACATTTTACAATGAAACTGCTCAAAGCCAATGATAAAGAAAAAGACTAAAAAACAACGGGAGAGACAACCGATTACCAAAGAAGAATGTAGTTATGGTGACAGCAGGTTTCTTGTGAGAAACAACACAGCCAGAAGACGGTGTAACAGCATCTTTGAAGGACTGAAAGGAAAAGCTGTTCGCCAACAGTTTTATACCCAGACGAAAGATCTTTCAAAAGTAAACGTGAAATAAAGACTTTCAGACATTAAAAAGCTGCAGAAATGCATTACCAATGGAATAGCACTACCAGAAATATTGTTTCAAGTTCTTCTGGAAATAACCAGATAGAAATGTGGATCTATGGCAAGAGAATGAGGAATACCAAAAATGGTAGCTACCTGGGAGACACGTGAGACCATTCTGATTATTAAATCCTCTCTTAGAGCACATTTAATGAAAGCATTAATAAAATATAACAACCAGTGTAAACTTTACAGCAAATATGCATTTAAAATATATGGCAAAAACAGCACCCAAATCAGAAAACAAAGGAAAGTATACTATTGTAAGTTCCTTATGCTATACGTGAAATGTATGTATGAAACATGACTTGAATGTAGACTGCCATAAATTAGAAATTCATATTATTAGACAAAATACAACCCCACTAAAGTAACAAAACAAGGAGTTACAGAGAATAAAAAATACTGATATAAAACGAAATCATAAGTATGTTAAATTATTTCAAAAGATGATATAAAACCAAAAAAGGAAATGAAGAGCAAGTGGGACAAATGAAATACAAATGACAAGTTGGTCAATTTATACCTAATGATAGCAATATTCACAGTAATTGCAAATGACTTGAATGCACCCATTAGAAAGCAGAGGTAACCATACTAAAGAAAAAGTCTAAACTCAAATACATATTGACTACAGAAACACACTTCAATCATAAGTACACAGATAGGTTAAACAATTTCTTGAAGTGTTATATCATTCTAACACTAATCCAAAAATGCCAGAAGTCTATATTAATTTCAAGCCAAGTATATTTCAGTGCAAAGAATATTACCATCAGTAAAAAATGTCATTTCGTTATGATAAAGTTGTCAGTTTACCAAGTGGATGTAGAATTGTAAACATGTATGCACACAGTGAGAGCTTTGAAATACACAGAGCAAAAACAAATAGAGCTGCAAATAGAAAAGGATGAATCAGTGGACATCGCTGGAGATTTCAGTATCTTCACTCAACAATTAAGAGAACATGTGAACAGAAAATCTCCTGCCCAATACCTGGTAAATCGAGTCAATTTGGAGCTTGTCACCTCCCTTCAGTGATTATATTAGAGACAGCTGGCTTCACTAGTAAATTTCACTAACAGTCATGAAATAAAGTATCCTATTTAAACAGAAACGCAACTAGAAAACTGAAGAGCTTTCTCTTTCTGTGAACTGACATTATCCTGACTTTAAAAAAAGTTCATGACATTGATAAGAAGAGAACGACAGACTTCAGGAGCATGTTAGAACAAAAATCCTAAGCTGATCTTACCAATTAAATTCAACATTTAAAAACACATCGTGATCAAGTGAGCAAGTGAGGTTTATCCCAGGAATACAAGGTGAGTTTAATATTCCAAAATGATTGTGACAAACGTAAAGTGAAAAGTCCCACGAACATCTGAGTAAAAGTAGAAAAAGCATTTCACAAAACCCAGCATCCATTTTTTTCATAAAAGCTTTCCACAAACTAGGAATAGAAGGTGTCTTCCTCACCCTGAATATGTGTTTTAAAAAAATGTGACAAGTATTATCACAGTTATGATGAAAGATTAAACGCTTTCCCATTAAAATCAGCAGTAAGATATGGATGTCTTCCATTGCTGATTGGAACGGTGTAGCCATCCAAAATGGTGTAACCCTTTTGGAAAATAATTTTTCTCTTTTTTAAAAAGTTAAATCTATACCTACCATATGATCTAGTTATTCCACTCCTAGACATTTACTCAAGATAAATGAAAGTACATATGCAATACAAATCCTTGTAAACACACATTCACGGCGGCTTAATTTGTGACAGCCCAAAAGTGAAAGCATCCCAGATGTCTATCAACAGGCAAATGGATGAAGCTGGGTACAACCACTCTGTGGAACACCACACAGCCGTGCAAGGAATGAACAATTGATACATGCAACAACTTTAATGTGTCTCAAAATAATTATGCTGAGTGAATGAATCAATAAAAAAGTACATAGTGCATTATTCCATTTTTATAAATTCTAAAGAAAATAAACTAATCCACAGTGACAGGCAGAAAGCACATCAGTGGTTCCCCAGGCTTGGGGTGGGGGCTGAAGGATGCCTGGGGCAATTCATAGAGGTCAGGTTTTTCAGCTAAGAACTCACCTTCTAAAGAAGAAACAGAGTACTTCCTCTAGATGGAAACATGCAAAATAAGATTTAAAAAGGGAGCTTTTGTTTTTATGTGCAAAGCCCAACTTATTCTTGAAAATGTCCTGGAAGCCATGGTGCCAGTTTACAGCCTCCTGTTTCGGAAAAACACGGTTTCTGATAAGGAAGGACAGAGCGGTGGAGCTGAACAGCAGGCGCTGCTTAGTTATATCCGTGGCTAGGAGAGTGACTTGAGCTTCAAATAAGACTCTAAACTGAAGAAGCAATTCGAAGTGTGTAACAGAATGGCGGAGGGTAAATGAGTATTTATATCTCAGAACTAAATCCAGGATCTGGCAGCCCCCACAGAGTGCTCTGGGAAAAAGGACAATAATATTTTCTTGTGCATTTTAAAAGCAATAGACAGTTCTAAGATTGTCAAAGTCAGTGGGGACATAAACCTAGCTAGGGCCAATGATTCTCTCTTCAACTGTGAAAAACTGTGACTCGAGAGATCAGAGAGGCTCAAAAAGGAAGAGCATCCCGGCGGTTGCACAGGGTGTGGAATACGTCCTTATCGTAGCTGTTTACATCACAATAAAATGTGAATACAGATTCCTTAGACACAGTAATTAATGGGTCACATAGGCAACACTGGACCAGACCAGGCTCTCGGGTTGCTCTAAATATGACAAAATGTCAAAGCCCATTAATGGTCACATTTAGGATCTCAGTGGCCGCTCAGCTGGGATGATGAGAGCATTCCCCATGGAGGAGTATCATCCTCAGCCCCGAAACAAAGATGCTCTGCCTTTCCCAGAGTGTCCGGTCATGTACTGAAACTTCTGGAGACAGGAGACTGAGATAAATTGACCGTGTTATCCATGATTCCTTTTGATAAAAAAAACAGTGCCAGAGTCTTGAATAAACCTCCAAGTTATTAGCTAGACTGATGCATCCATCATCGGAAAGATTAGCTAAGCTTTGATAATAGTGGCTGGACTTGGTTTTGCATTTTTTTTCTATACAACCAAAAATAATTCTTGAAGCGAGAGTGGCTTTAATGCTTTCATGTGAGAAATGCGATGATTTCTGTGTGGTTAGAAAGGGAGCAGCCTCTGTGTTCTCTGTTTCTGCATCTGTGCTTCAGTCTGACCTGATCAGACATTTCTCTCCGGTGATAGATTCCACAGGGCTGAACAGACAGCCCCGAGCTCAGTTCCGTGGACAAGACCACATTTGTGGCTAGGCACATTTTCTTTCACGGACAAAAGAATTTGGTTAGCAGAAGGAAAAAACAGAATTTCCTTACATACGCACAACATACACACACACGAAACACACGAAACACACACACATGCGTGCGCACACATGTACACATTTTTGCGTGTGCACACATGTACACATTAGAAATGTTGGGAACATGAAAACACCCTTCTTATTCTCTTTTCTGCCTAGTGGCTTTGGATTGTTGCTCCATAAGATGCAATATGATCCATCATAATCGATAATCACAACACCTGAAATACTAACACCCGAATTGCCTTTATTTACCTCTGAAAAATAGATGCCTCTCCCACAGAAGCAAGGACCGTCCGGGGACCCAGCCCTGACTGCAAGTCCCATGACTGCGTATAGGCTCCTGGTAAAGCAGCAACCCTCCGTATCAACAGGCCGGGACCCTGACTTTCATTCATTTGCTCAGCCTGCCAGCGCCAATTGTGTAGGAACATATTATGTGCCAGGCACTGGGATGTCGTTTGAGCAAGACAGGTGAGGATGGTCCTTGTATGGAGTCACATTCTCGTAGGGAGAGAGATAGCAAATAAATAAACATATAAACACTGCAGTGATGCAAATACAGACTGGCAGTGCACACTGTACAGAGACTTTCCTGAGGTTACATGGAGCACTTGGGGAACTGTCACCCACTGGGTAGTCAGGAGGTGCCAACGGAGCTTAGGTTTGAATGGTGTGATGGTGTCAACGCAGAAGCCACAGGTGGACGGTGGACAGAGGAATATTTCTGGTAGGGAACAGGCGCGTAGTAATCCCCTCCTGTGCGTTTGGGTGGATCTGTGACTTGACGTCAGACAACAGAATGTGGTTGAGGTGACAGAACGCCAATTCATGATTGCATTTTATTATAAAGAAGCCCTCGTATCAAGCTTATGCAGGAGACTTTCGTACAGGCCTTGTAGAAGCAAGTCACTGTTTGAGAAGACCTAGAGAGGACCACATCCAGGAAGCTGTGGGGGCTTTTAGATGCTCAGAGCAGCTCCTGGAAAACTGCCATCACTGAAGCAGGGACCTCTGTTCTGTAACTGAGTTCTGTCAATATTCATGCAAGCTTGGAAAAGGATCGCTGTGAGACCCGGATGCAGGTCCTGCCAAGGGCTGGACAGAAAGCAGTGTGCGATGCTTGGTTTAACACTCATCTTGGGAATATAAAACACTGAATCTCAAGCTCGAGAGACAGAGGGAATTCCTCTGGGAAAAGATGTTGGAGAAATGTTGCTTTTTCCCTAAGCACGCCTTCAACCTCTAGATGCTGCGTTCCTACCCACACCCAGGGTCCTGTAGAAAACACAGAGATTAAGTCCTCAACAAGCTCCTGGCCTGGGAGGAGAGAGAAACTGCACAGGAACCCTGATAACTTAAGGTTGAAATGCAAAAGTACCATAAAAAGTAAAATATTAGGGCGGGCGCCTAAGAGGATGGGGGTTCCCCTGTAGGAAGGGTGACCCCACAGGCTTGGCAGAGGAGATGCCCACCTGAAATGCACTTGCAGGGCAGGCAGAGCGGGCTCAGAGAACAAGAGCAGAGCACTTCTGATACTGGAATTGAGGAGAGAGAAGTCACCAGGATGGAAGAAGAAGCGTAGTCAGCAGCCAGGTTCTGTGGTGGTTAATTTCATGTGCCAACTTCACCGGGTCGCGAGATGCCCAGATATTTGGCCAAGCATTATTCTAGGTGTGTCTGTGAGCATGTTTCCAGAGGAGATCAGCATTTCAATCTGTGAACAGAGTAAAGGGGACAAGCCTTACCCAATCCACTGAGGCCCTGAATAGAGCAAAAAAACAGAGGAAGGGAGAGTTCAACATCTCTACTTGACTGCATGAGCTGGGTTATGTGTCTTTTCCTGCCCTTGGACTCTCAGACTTGGCCTTACGCCATCAGCACTCCTGGAGTTCTGCCCTTTGGATTAGGATTGGAATCATAGTACCCACGTCCTTGGGTCTTAGCTTGCAGACAACATACTGTGAGATTTCTAGCCCCTGTTAATTATGTGCAACACTTTCTTATGATTTCTCTCTCTCTCTCTCTAAATAAATAAATAAATAAATAAATGAACATGTAAACAGATAGACACACACATACACTATTGGTTCTGTCTGCTTCTCCAGCGAAGCCTGGCTAACACGGTCCATGGGTAGAAGGCAGGAGTGGAGACTGAATGGCAGATGGAGACAGGAGCTCCAGGCCTTGACCTCCGGGCTGAGTTAACCTGTGATCAGGGCAGTGGCCTCCAAAACCACAGCATGGAGGTGAGGCGTAGCTGGGACCCTCCCATGATGATGGTTCTGCTTTGCTGATAAGGATGGGTTTGGAGTAGTGACGGGCAAGATGCGTAAAGGAAAGAGGGAGAGGAGCTCACTGCTTGCCCTGCACCCTGAACCCCGGTGGCTACAGACATCCAGGTCGTGAGCCACAACAGCAAAGAGAAACGAAGAGAATCGGAACTCCAAAGAGCAGCCGCAACTGTAGATGCAGATTCATGAGTCATCTCCGCCAGACAGATAAGTGGAACCATTCATTCTGTAACGCATGGCTCAGCGGGGGTGTGCTGTTAGCATCATGACTGTGGGCACTACTGGTAACAGTTTCCAGACCCTTTTTGGGAAAAGCAGGAAAAGGAGAGCTCTGGAGGGAGAGAGCAGTGTGTGCGCTGATGTGATGTGGCGACTTGGCTCAGCTCATCATTTAGTTCTGGGGCAATTTGAATTCCAGGGATAGGATGTCTTGATAATGATCGCCTGGTAATGGCAACATTTATGCTAGGAGTCTCATCTTAAATTCTAATGTATGTTTTTTAAAAAATCCAGAGTTTCAGGGCTGCAACAATTCTATCTGCATGACGAATGGTATGAGATGTGACATTCTAAGTCACAGCCCTGTTCCCTGGGCCGACCCTTGTCACTGATTATCCTTTCCCAGTAAATATGAGTAGACGGCATCAGGTGTTAATTAGGCTGCCTTTAGAGGTGATACTGGGACATACGTTCTACTTATCAGGATGGGGCTGTTGTTTTCGCTTGCACTCCAGACTGTGACCCTCTGAGCAAAGAAACCCAGTAAGATTAACTTATAACTGTTTAATAGCACATGTGTTTTTAAAGCCAGTCTGCAACAATGATTCATTGATTGGTCATTGAGGATAAGTGTATGGCCGCTACAGCCACATCTGCACACTTACTGGCCGGGGTCTATTGTTTGTTCACACTCATGAGGAGGTGTGGAAAGCAGAGTAAACCCAGTGGTGAAGACCAGTGATATTGTCAGGCAGGAAGCTGAAGATAATGTCAGACTTTAGGAAAGCACTCCGCCGTCCGTAGCGTGAGGAATCTGGGTGAGCCAGTCAGGTGTGAACTGCAGAGTCAAATGTTACAGATATGTATCTGGTGTACCGATGTATACAATAATAAAACTACATTTCTAATCAACGTTTGTGTTGTTACCATTAAATGTATTTAGCATAAGAAACTTTCTGAGATGCATTAAATAGAAAAAAAGATATTGAATGCTCCAGTGACTTTTGGAAACTGATTGTCAATGCTGCTTCTACCAAGAACTGTTGCCCTTTTGTTTTCCTGAGGTCTTGGCTTGAGTCAAAGGTTTATAATTTTCAAGACCATCATGCATTCTGCTTTTAGATGTTCCTGGCAGAAGCCTTATCTGATGGGGCAAAGCTCTCAGCTCTGAAACAGCTTTGGTACTCTTATGAGAGGGCTCTAGGGATAAATTCCTGTCCTGGATGGGTGGCCTTGAGTAGAGAGGACCCACACCAGTACGTCCTGGAGAAGGATATACCTTGCCTATGACATCTGTGTGGTGGCAGTCAATGTCTTGGCAATGAGAGAAGTGTGAAAATGAAGAAACAGCAGGGCTATGATGCAAGCTGAAAACAGCTTTGCGTGGCCTCATGCCCTCAGCAGAGCGTCTACTTTGCTCTCCTCCCACTGTGATGTGACAGCAACTGGTATCTATGTGTCAGTTTTACAGGTTGATGGGGTTGCGTTTTAAGATGATATAACATCTCCCAACAAAGCTGCCCAGGGACCACGGTTTCTGTTGTGTTTCTCATTGCCCTTTTGCTCCTCTGCTCTGTGAAATTGCTTTATATGAGAACCACGTCAGTGCCAATGTGTAGCCATGATGCACTGGTGTGAGCCTTCACTACTGTGTAGTCACAATGCAGTGGTGTGAGCCTTCACTCCTGTGTAGCCACGATGCAGTGGTGTGAGCCTTCACTCCTGTGTAGCCATGATGCAGTGGTGTGAGCATTCGCTCCTATGTAGCCACAATGCAGTGGTGTGAGCCTTCACTCCTGTGTAGCCACGATGCAGTAGTGTGAGCCTTCGTTCCTGTGTAGCCACGGTGCATCGGCATGAGCCTTTGCTCCTGTGTAGCCACGATGCATCAGCATGAGCCTTCGCTCCTGTGTAGCCACAATGCATTGGTGTGAGCCTTTGCTCCTGTGTTGCCATGAGGCACCGTGTGAGCCTTTGCTCCTGTGTAGCCATGATGCAGTAGTGTGAGCCTTCGCTCCTGTGTAGCCACGATGCAGTGGCGTGAGCCTTCGCTCCTGCGTAGCCATGATGCAGTAGTGTGAGCCTTCGCTCCTGTGTAGCCACGATGCATCGGCGTGAGCCTTCGCTCCTGCGTAGCCACGATGCATTGGTGTAAGCCTTCACTCCTGAGGCAACCCGCTATTAGCTATGGTATTACCAAGCATAATTCTTTCCAGCATAATTTTATGGATCTTGCTGCACAAGACTAAGCCACTGGGGATGCAGACACACTTTAGCAATAGGCTCTCCCTGTGGCAGCAGCCCAGAAGACCAGTGGCCAATTCTGTCATTTCAAATATCTTTCCCATCATTAACGTTGAGTGGTGAAATCAGCTATAATTATGGAAATGAGACAGGTGATGTGTCTATGAATTTGACAAGCTTTTATTTTAGCGGAAAATCTTAATGCTTTGCTCATGCTCTTGTGCATGCTGTTTGTACCACATAGAGTAGTGCTGGGAAATGTAAGTTTCAAACATGCTCAGTACCGCTCATGGCTCGGGGGCATACGCTGGGAAGATTGAGTGGTTTTGATCTTCAAGATGGGACCTGGGAAGAGGCATATTTTTGACACGGTGTAGAGGTCTGGAGACCTCTCTAGAGAGCGTTTGGTATCCCTTTCTGTTCCCTGACACTCGGGCTCTCTTTTGGACAACGAGGAAAGACAGACACGGTGCTAACAACTGGGCTTTGCCAGATACATTAATAGATAAGTAGGAAACTCAGAATTCCAGAGTCTCTGAGACCATGAAGAGACTGCGTGTCCCCACTTACAGCAGGGATGAAAAAGTCTTCCAAAGCCCACACCCTCCGAGACTGTTGGCTTCTCTCCCTGTGTTTTTCTCGTTCCTCCCGTCACTCTCCGTACAGCAGGGTTTATCAACCTCTGCACTACAGACATTCTGAGTTGAGTAATTCTTGGTTGTGGGGCTATTCCCCATGCTGTGGCTTGGTCAGCAGCACCCGTGGCTTGTTCCTACTAGATGCCAATAACACTGTCACCCACTGTGACAAACAAAGTGTCTTTAGACACTGCCAGATATCCCTGGGAGGGCCATCTGCCCCCGGTTGAGAACCACTGCTCCAGGATAATAATGAAATAATGGATAATAATGACAAATAGGACCATGATGATAAATATCATTCCTGGGCACTTCAACTGCTCCCATTACGTTATCTTTCTGTAATCATTAAAATAACCCATAATAGTTGTGTCATTATTATTCTTATGTGATACATGAAGAAACTGAAATGCGGGGATCCTAAGTAACTTTCTTAGGTGAACCAATGTTGGAATCCAGACTTAGAATCCCTGCCCTGGAACACGCCGTGCTGCACTGTGATGGGTCACGAACGGGCATAGCCATAAGCTGAGGAAAGGAGACAGCCCTCCCTGCGGCGGGGCACACCATGCTGTGAATACAGTTGGTGCTTCAAAGATGCTCATAAAATAAAACATGGAAATAATAAAACTATTAGAAGATATGGCTTGTATGTTATATTTAAGACTGCATTGAGAGCTTCATTTGCTTTGCAAGCGAGGAAGATAGTGCCTTTCCTAAGGCAGAAGCTTCATTACTCTGAAGGCTGCTCTACTAAGCCTGGCTTGGGGGGCTGCCATCAGCTGTGGAGGGCTCTAGGTTTTTCTCCTTTGACAGTTCAGCAGCCAAAAGAGTGTTATTTGGAAAACCACTGCCCCTCCAAGTCCTAAATGTCCTGCCTCCTGCCCACCCGGTGCTCAGTAGCTCACAGCATTCTGCTAATGGATTGTGTGTGTCTCTTTGGGGCCTAAAGGAACAGAGAACTTCATTAAACATGACTTGCACAGATTTGAGGATAAAATCATTGATTTGCATTCATGAGAAGCAGGCTTTCGACAAACAGGCATCCAGGACCTTGGCACACGCTGCTTGCCCTGTGGGGGAAAGAGCTGCGTAGAAAAGTCATTTTTTCCTGTGAGCAGGATGGGTGAGGAGGGAGAGTTATGAGTGCAAGCACAAACATCTGGGAAACATCGAGTCCAATCAAGGGCCAGCCCAGCAGTAAAAGCAACAGGAGAGCAGGGGGTGAGACGCTCTCTGACCAGGCTGCAATCCCTGTCTGCAGAGGGGAATTCTGAGTTTAGCACTAGCAATGGAAATAAGCTCTGATCTCACTCAGCCTCCAAGCCAGGAACAAGCGATGCCTACCTCCAAGCCCAACCCTCTCTGATGCACAGCTCCGGCTGTCATTAGGAAGCAGCATCCACAGAGACATGCGGAAAGCAGAGGAGGCCACTCGTGGGTGGGATGACTTCAGAACAGCAGGGTCCAAGAGAGGTGGGCTCCTGACTTCCCATGAGTGCCCCGATCCCACAGGTAGTTAGAGATTTATTATTTTAGCTCAGAGTTTTGTGTTTCCCTTTGAGAAACAGACATGCAGTTAGTCAAGTAGTCACATTAGTTGTGTTACATAGAATTCTCCAGAGAGAACCAATAGGATATATATATAATTGAGGGAATATGTACATATATATATATGCACACATATGCCCCACATATATGTATATGTGTGTGTGTGTGCGTGTGTATGCATGTATGGAGAAAGAGAGAGAGAAAGAAAAAGGAATTATTTTAAAGTCATCTCATGCAATTGTGGGAGCTGGCAAGTCTGAAATCTATGGACTGGCCAACAGCCTATGGAGGCAGGTAAGATTTGATACGGACTTCTTAAGTCCAAAATCCTCAGGGCAGCAAGAAACTCAGGCAGGATTTCTCTGTTGCAATCTTGAGGCAAAATTTCTTCTTCTTTGGGAAACCTCAGTCCTGTGAGACCTTTGATGAATTAAGTGATGTTCATCCACGTTATGATGGGTAATCTGGTTTGCTTAATGTCTGATAATTTCAATGTTATTCACTTTCACAAAATACTAACACCTTCCCAGCAAGATTTAGACTGAGGTTTGACCAATCAGCTGATCATCACAGCTGAGCCAAGTTCTTATAAAATTAACCATCACACCAGTCACCACGCTTGGACAGATTCTCTCCTGAGAGCAAGTTTAAGGAAAGGAGGGTTCAGATTAAGTGAGTGCGCTGGCAGCCCAGCAAAGGAGGGAGAGGGGCACTAATTGCATAGCAGGTGTAACACCTTCTGCAAAGTAGTCTAGCAAAGAGGCAGAAAATTATATATAAAATATGTCATAATACACACATGCATATTTGTGTGTATGTCCATGTGTATGTATGGGTATGGTATGTATGTGTGTGTATGCATGCATGTGCATATATCAACTTAGATAACAGACAAAGGGTCTCTAAGAAAAAAAATTGTTTATTTGGGAATAAAGCATTATAAGGGGAATATACACACCATAGTAAACTATGTGCCTATTCAGGGAAATAACAAAAGATAGTGGGGTTTAAAGAAAAAAAAAATACACAATTGCTTTGGAGTAATTATCCTTGGCTACAAAGATCAATAGCAAGGGTGTTCCCAGTGCAAGGTTGGACAGGCAGTTGCTGGGCAGAAGTCCTTGCAGAAGTTTTTTTATTTATTTATTTATTTATTTTTTTTGGGCAAGATTGAGATGCCCTTTGTGCAAGGTGTGAGTTTTTGTAGCCGTTTTTGTTATCAGGCATGTAGTGTGAGCACTCTCTCTTTCTTCCTGATGTCATCGCCTCTATTGGTAAGGGTTTTCTTAATGTTAATGACTCAGACTAAATTTTGATCTTGAGAAATTTCACATACTTGCACATGAATATATCTATGCCCATATATGTATGTGTGTCACGTAACAAATTTCAGGAAATGCAGAGAGCAGAGGAACCTTTCAGCTGCACCACAGAAATGCAATTAGCAAACTGGAAGCTGTACAAATTCTGCAGGACAGATAACAAATTTCTTCAAAGACAAAACAGCTAGGAAAAGAGAGTTCAGAAATAATTTGTAGGAGTTTTAAAAGACATATCAATTAATCAATGTCTTGGAACTAATTTAGATTCTGATACAAATAGACTCTAAAAAACAAGGAAGCACATTAATGAATACTGGAAATATGAACACTGGATGTTCACTGGTAGGAAAGAATCATTTATTTTAAATATAATTACATGATGATCTTTAAATTCATCTTTACAGACAAACCCTGGAATATTTGCTTCAAATTAATAAAAGAATGGGCAAGTAGAATGGAGGTTGCCTAAAACAGGATTGGCCACAGTGTCCAAGTTGTTGGCACAGGATAATGGTATATTGAAGTTTAGTATGCCAGTCTGCCCATTGTCGTGCATGTTTGAATTCTTCCATAACAAAAGTATGTTTATATATAAATGTACTGTGTGTATACACATATGTACATTGTGTTTATATATATATATATATATATATATATATATACGCTCTGTGTGTATACAAATATATACCCACACACAAACACATAGACACACATGTAAACTAATCTATATTATTTACATGCTGTGTGTACTGTGCATTATACTCAATACTACTATATGTGATCTATGTGAACCATTATGTAATGTATGTGATACACTAATACTGTGTGGTGCTGTGGCTGTATAACAACTGTGATGCTCATCTCCACTGATAGGGCAGGAATTGGTACAAAGACTTCGGTTAGTGATTCTTATAATGACCAGAAGGAATTTCACTCACTAAAGTTTCAATAGAAGATGCCAGACACAAGAGGTCATGTTATATCATCTAATTTATATGAAATCCAAGAAGAGACCTAGACGGGTAATGCAGGTTGGAGATATAAGGAAGTTTCCAAGATGCTTCTGCTGACCTTAAATGACCCGGGTGGTTGTTACCAGAGGCTGCTCATTCTGTGAAACAGGAACATGTGCATGGTGATCCACACATGTTATGCTCTAATAAAATACTTAAATATCATTCTCTTATTGATGTACAAAGAACAAATATTCAGATGATGCTATTACATCTAACTAGAATTGCTCAGGTTCCCTGATTTGTAATTACATAATTCAGAATGCTGACTTGCACCAACCCGTGTTCCCACCAACAATGTCCAAGCCTTGGACAGCTTTGCCAACATGTGCTGTCAGCTGTCTTTTGACAACCACCATCCTAACAGGTGTGAAGTGGTGTCTTGCTGTGGCTTTGACTTATATTTCTTTATTAGTGATTTTGAGCATCTTTCCACAGACCTGCTGCCCATTTGTATGTCTTCTTTGGAGACTATTTTTCATCCAATTGTTATTCTTTTTGCTATTGAGTTGTGTGATTTCTGTATATATTTTTGATATTAATTTCTTATCAGATATATGATTTGCAGATATTCTCTCTCAATGTGTAAGTTGTCTTTTGATGGTTTTTTTTTTTTTTTTTTTTTTTTGCAGTGGAGCAGCTTTTCAGCTTCATATAGTTCCACTTTATTTTTATCTTTGTTGCCTGAGCCTTTGGTGTCATTAAAAAAAAAGTCCTTATTGATGACTGCCAATGTCAAGGAGCTTCATCCCTATGCTTTCTTCGAGGAGTTTTATTTTTTCAGGCCTTGAGGTCAAGATCTTTAATCTATTTAGAGTTGATTCTGTGTATGGCATAGAATAAAGGCCCAATTTAATCTTTTTTTTTTTTTTTGCACATGAAAATCATTTCCCCAGCACTGTTTTTTGAAGAGACTATTATTTTTCCATTTGTCTTCTTTGTGGAATTGTCAAAAATTAGTTGACTGTATGGTTTATTTCTGGGTTTTCTACTCTGTTTTATTGGTCTATGTGTCTAAAACATTACCCTACTCTTAGTACCACACTGTTTTGATTACTATAGTTTTGTAATATAATTTGGAATCAGCACATGTAATGCCTCCAACTTTTTGTTTGTTTGTTTTCTTTACCTCAAAATCACTTTGGCTATTTAGAAACTTTTGCTTCCATTTAAATTGTAGATATTTTCTATTTCTGTGAAAAATGCCATTGGAATTTTATTAGGGATTTAGGGATTGGTACAGCCATTATGGAAAACAGCATGGAGATTCTCAAAAAATTAAAAAGAGAACTACAATATGATACAACAATTTCTCTGCTGCACATATACATGAAGAAAATTAAACCGCCATCTTGGAGAGTGGTCTGCATTCTCATATTCATACCCCCATTATTCACAATAGCCAAGACAGACAAACAACCTAAATGTCCATCAACAGATGAAGGGATAGAAAAATGGTGATATATGAATGAACACAATGGAACACTATGCAGCCTTGCTAAATAAGCAGATCCTGCCATTTGTGACAACATGGATGAATATGGATGACGCTGTGCTAAGTAACATAACCCAGATATAGGAATAAAAGTGCCACATAATCTCACTTAAATGTGACTCTAAAAAAAGTGTCGACTATATTAAACAGAGAATAAAACAGTGGTAACCAGGTGCATGGAAGAGGAGGAAATGAAGGCATGCAAGTCAGAAGGTACAACCCTTTCAACTACAGTGGATGAATAAATCTGGAGATCTAACGCACAGCCCAAGGACTGTGGTAAATAATATGTTGTGTATTGGAAACTTGATAAGAGAATGATTTCAGGTGCTCTTACCACATAAAAGGGGATAGTGATGAGAGGTGATGTATAGGTTAATTTGGTTAAGTGTAGCAACCATTTCACTGTGAATCTGTAGACCTCAACAGCATGTTCTACTTAAATACATACCATTTTAAAATCCTTACTTATAAATGACTCACAAAGACTTTTCATAATATCAACTGAGTTAGTCTTTGTACAGTTGCTCCTAAAGTTATAAATTGCTACACAAATTTAAGCTATTATTGCCATATCTATTAATTCACAGTTTCTGTAAATAATGTATTTATAAATGACTTTATTTCAGTTTGTTAAAAAGGAACAAATTTCAATTTCAAAAAGTGAATGGAATTAAAAGTTTCATGGAGAAGTTTTGAGGCATCTTGGTTTAGATGGCTCCTCTTCAATGAATCTTTTCACATCTAGATGCTTGCCCTTTCAAATTTGTAATGTAAGAGCCATGGATTTATTCTGAGAATGAAATGAGATAATGTATGAGAAAGCAGCTGAATTCTGCCTGGCACTGGAATGGAAAACTATACATATTTTAAGACAAAACAAAAGTTTAGCTCAATCCCTCGGGGATGGTTCATGGAGAAGCTGAGGCAGGGATGTGCATAAGGAGTCTTTGATCTTCTACATGACACTGGTCCACTTCTGTCATTCAGAAGAAGCAGGGCAATGTTGACAAAATGTTAGTGCATGTCTTGTTGGCTTCAACATTGTGTCACTCACGTCGCTGTGCAATTTAGAAAGTCCTTTCGTTTTTGAGGCAAAGTCTTGCTCTGCTGTCCAGGCTGGAGTGCAGTGGCTGATGATAGCTCACTGTTACCTCGAACTTCCGGGCTCAAATGATCCTCCTGCCTTGGCTTCCCAATAAAGTAATTTTTTATTAATACTATTTTTGATTGACAAATAAATAATTGCATGCCTTTATGAAGTACAATGTGATGTTTTGATACAGGGAAGTAATGTAAACAACTAAATCAAGTGAATTAGCATATTCCTCATCTTGCTTACTTATTAAGTTTTGTGGTGAGACCTTGAAGTTTACACTCTCAGTTACTCTGAAATAACAATGCGTTATTTTTGACTATAGTCAACTTGCTGTGCAACAGATCTTAAAACTTATTTCTCTTGTCTAGCTGAAACTTTGCTCCCTGTCACCTACATTTCCCCAATCTTTCTCCTCTCCCCTATCCCCAGAGGACCCTCACTTTACTAGGAGTTCAACTGTTTTAAATTCCACATATAAGTGTGATTATATGGTACTATATTTGTCTTTCTGTGCTTTGCCTCAAAAAATAAAAAAATAAAAAATAGAACTACAGGCCGGGTGCGGTGGCTCACGCCTGTAATCCTAGCACTTTGGGAGGCCGACGTGGGTGGATCACGAGGTCAAGAGATCGAGACCATCCTGGTCAACATGGTGAAACCCCGTCTGTACTAAAAATACAAAAAATTAGCTGGACATGGTGGTGCGTGCCTGTAATCCCAGCTACTCAGGAGGTTGAGGCAGGAGAATTGCCTGAACCCAGGAGGCGGAGGTTGCGGTGAGCCGAGATTGCGCCATTGCACTCCAGCCTGGGTAACGAGAGTGAAACTCCGCCTCAAAATAAATAAATAAATAAATAAATAAATAGAACTACCATATTGTCCAGCAAGCCCACTTCTGGGTATACATCCAAAGGAATTGAAATCAGCATGAGGAAGGAATACCTAAATTCCCATGGTCACTGCAGA
Organism: Callimico goeldii; assembly: GCA_963573925.1. Classification (NCBI taxonomy): domain Eukaryota; kingdom Metazoa; phylum Chordata; class Mammalia; order Primates; family Cebidae; genus Callimico; species Callimico goeldii. The sequence continues at coordinate 13,489 of CAUYOR010042036.1, read as the reverse complement.
ACTAGCCAAGTGCTTTGTCAGCAAGCAAGATATGGAATAAAGAAACCGTGGCACATATACACAGCGTTACACTAGTCTGCCTTGAAAACGAAGAACATTCTGTCGTTTGCAAAAACGTGAATGAACCTGGAGGAGCGTATGCTAAGTAGAAAGTCATTTCGGAGGAACAATAGTGTTTTGTGTTTGTTTTGATTTTGTTCTTGCAGTTGCTGGGGAGTGAGGTAAAAGAGGAGCGTGCACTGTGGACATTCTCTCCATGCGGCTCAGCTGTTCCTCCAGGGGGGACATTAGGGTTGATGACCAGGAGAGGCTTGCATGCTCATGGAACCCCATGAGCCCCATCAGTAGCTCTGGGGACGGGAAGTGCTCCAGGAAGCTTTTGTGTCCTGGGATGAACATGGACTGGCCCAGAAATGCCTTCAAGGGTTTTGTGGGACTCGAGGGGGAAGATAGATGAAGGCCTCTCTGAAGGCTCTGTCACTACAAGCTGAGGACCACCTTGGGCGAAGAGCAGGCCTAAGTCCAGCTCTGAACTCCATTGCAGCCCAGTGGATTTTCCCCATCTCTCGGCCCTTGGTTGCTTTTCTTAACATTTTTTATTTCCAGCCTGCCTCTAGGTTTCCAGCGGCCTCCTTCAAATCGGTGAGCACCCCTCCCAGTGCAGAGCACGCACCCTTGCTTCTGTCCCAGAGGCAGCCTCTCCCCAGTAAGCCAAAGCCAGGGACACACTCTGGATCCCTCATGCTCTCCCTGAGATGGACACTGTGCCAAGGCGGGTGCCAGCCTCACCGATTTCTCCATGTAAACAAACACTCCTAAAATTATTGGAAAATTGTTCCTCGCACCTTTTATTTTTTCAGTAAAAATGTCATAGAAAAAATGTGTGGCTTTCTTGCTGTATCCAAGGAAAAGATATTTGGGTTCCTTATTTTCCTTACCAGATGCCTGAATTTTCTAACAACTCACATTTCAGGCAGGGGGTTGGCTGGCAGTCAAAACAGAACCCTGGCTAAAAGCAATTAACTACCTTGTAGACATTTGTCTTTAGTTAGGAAATTCAGAGAGATCTTCACATTTTTATGAATATATGTAATAGTCTCACTTCATTTTATTTATTTTTATATGTTGATACTGTCAAAATAAAAAAAAAATCCTCTATTTTTGTAATCTGTATGTAAAGGCCATGCATGGCAAGCAGGTGCAGCAATGTCTTTGTGCAGCAGACGGCAAGTCCCCAAACCAGCCCATAGCCTTGGCCGGCTCCCTGCAGCTGAGCCCCAGACAATGAGTGGTCAGTGCTTTCCACCCCCTAATGGTGGAACTAATGAAAATCTCCCGCAAGGCCCTTGGCACATTGTTCCTTTCTGTAATGACCTTGGAGGCTCTTGTCCTCGGATGATGGTGGACCCTCAAGACAGCTCCTCTCCTGAGTCACTGCAGGGAGGATGAGGCCTGCCCAACTGCATCCTTGTGAATAAGAAAGAAACTCTGTTTCTTTAGAAGCCCGGGAGGTCTTAGGCTTTTCTTAATTTCTGTTTACCAGTACTGTGGGATGAACATGCATTCTATTTATAAATAAGTTCAAATTTGATTTTCAAAAGCTTCAGACAGGAACACCTGAAGAGCATGAATCTCTCCAGATGTTGGCATCAGGTGTGCATGTGTGTGCTTGAATCCAGACAGAACGCTGATGCAGGGCCAGGCACTGTCCTGGGTAAGTGATTTAGCTCTGCTCTTCAGAACAGCCGTGATCATGTGGTTGTCATTGTTTGAGATGTGTCATGAGAACTCAGTGACATGATACCCATCAAGTTTCTCTATAACCCTCTAATTCAGTAGGTGTGAAATTAATCTTTTTACTCTGTTATTTTTCACTTTCCCTGCCAGAAAAAAAGTTCATCTCCTGAAACAGATTGCTGGAAACAGATGCTTGGTGCCACAAAGAAAAATTAGCAGTGAGACAAAGAATCTTTTATCAATGAAATTTTTACTCCCTGAACTGCAGAAAGCATACTCTCACTAGCCATCTTGCCACAAGAATACAATGAAGTACAAGGAACAAAGGAAAAATAGATAAATTTATCCCTCATACATTTGGGGTCATCTTTACTGCTGTTTCCAATATCCTTTGGCTGGAGCCAGATCTCAACATCTAAACTAAAACCCGATTGGCTAATAACTTAAAACTTTTCTAAACAGGTAAAAGTAATGGAGACCTGGGACACACCAGTGAGCACGTCCAGCACAGATATCTTGGTGAAAAGTACAAGGACGTAGAATGTACTACGTGCCTGTAAGCATGGCATGTCTCACAGCTACATAGGACAGGGTTTAACAAAGAGTTACTAGCACACTTATGATTTATTCTTTAACAAGAAAGGAAACTTTAAAAGGAGCTTTTCTACTTCCTACAGAGATCAAGGATGTCATCAGTGCAGCTTCTCTCTTTTAATGATTTGTCAGTATCTTAGAAACACAGAGAAGATGCAGAAAGTCTCTAGAAGGTCTCTTCCCTGGTGTCTCGTGTGCTTGTCCTCTGTTCCAGGATAAATACCACTTTCTTCACATCTTAGTTTGGATATCATCCTTCTGAGCCCAGGAACCGGGGCCTTGGTTCACCATGCTACACCTGCTCCCACAGCAGCCCCCACCTCTTCTGGCTTTTACTCACTACCCTGCTGCGAGTTCGCCCACAGCTTTGAGGATCCCTGCACTGAGCTTCAGCCCAGAGGAGAGCCCTTCCTCTCAACATCCTCGCTTCATCCCAGCACCTGCCGCCTGGACCGGGTTTCCGGTGAGAGGAGCAAAGGAGGAAATGGAAAAAGCAGCATCTGGTGCAGATACACTCTCCTTGAACACATGTGTCTGCAATGTCATCTTCTAACATGCAGTTCGCTGACACACTGTCTTCCAGTGTTGTTTAAATCATGATACTGGGCTAGTTTCTACAACACTAAAGGGCGTATTTGCTAAAACTGCTTAAAAGTAGTAGAAGGCTTTACTGGCTTTCTTGGTAAGCGTAAAGCACGCTATTTCCACCGTAACCCATGTTACGAGTTGTCTGTGATGTTATTTTTCTTGAAAGTGCAAACAGACCCTCTAACTGGTTTCTTGCTCTTATTTGGTTTAAGCTGCTGCTGCTTATTCACACATGTGCCAGCGATAGTCAGCGAAGCCATTGCTTTCAGAAGAATATACACGAATGCACAGATCAACGACCAAATCCCTTATATCTGAGCACCTAACTTCCTGCAGAAACACATTTCAGGATGGAATTTCAGAGCATAATGAAGGAGAATTTCTCAATACTCCACTTTGAGAGTAATCTGCAAATTAAAAGATTTAATGGTGTCGAAGTCACCTCCCAGGGAGGCGTTTCAAGCAACTGGCACCACCGCCAGGTGTCAATTCATATAGACGAAGTGGCCTTTGTCATTGAGAACGTTGTGCAATCTGCCGGCATGTGCCACCTTATATACAAAGTGGTCCAATCACGTGAGGCTGCACTGAATCTTGCAGACAAAGCTTTTCTCTGTATTATGGTAAGTTGCTAATATAACAGCAATGCCAATCTGACAGGGCTCTGGACCTTCATTTGGGACATCACCACTGTTGTGTTGTGCAGCATAAACATCTTGGAGAGGCACTTTGTCTACTCAAGCAAAGACAAAAGATCTCAGCAGTGACAGGACACGCCTGATGCTGACTCTTCTCTTTCCAGAGCACACGCCCCAGCTCTGCTCCTTTGTCCTGAGGGTCTAACCTAGCATTTTTGTACTGTTGGGAAAAGCAAACTTTATCAAATGACTCAGCCCCTAGATGTTGGAGGGCCTGAATGTGGCAAACCCCCCCCCCACAGCTGGTGTTGCCCAGGGGCAGTAGCCAGGGGACTGTGAGGTGATGCCACCAGCTGGGGCCAAAAATACTATGAGGGTGTGTGTACTGGCACTCTCCCAATATTGCACACCAAACTTGTAAATGCCCCATGCATTTGGATGCAGGCAGATGTCCAAACAGCTGATGCACAAATGAATTTCCATATTACTTCTCAGCCTGCAACTTGAACATGAGAAGGGCTGTAGGCATGGAGCCCATCTTCTTGCCTATCAAGCTGCCATCATGAATCTCTGTCATCTCTGACCTTGAATTCAACTACATACACATTTAAAAGTCCTGGCCAATGCGTTACTCATGCCCGTCACTCTGGCAGGCATTACACGTATATACAAGGAGAGCTGGGAGAGGAGATGATTCTCCACCTGCCTCTTACGCTTCTGCACATCTTTCGGAGAGACACTGGCTGCTTTTCATTTCAGATCATTTTTTCGAGGCTGTCTGCATAGCAAACCACCTTACAGTATAGAGTTGTCTCCCTAAGAGCAGAGGGCAGGCCTACTTCTGCCCGGGATGATAAAGAGAATGTTTTCCTTCCATGTGAGACAGCAGGTGAATCACAGTTTTTGATACCTAAAATTTTTTGCAAATTAAGTCTATTAACCACAAACAGTAATTCCTAGTAAAAGTTTCCTAAAGGTAACAATAACAATTTCTTTTTTTTTTTTTTTTTTTGTGGTGGAGTATCGCTCTGTCACCCAGGCTGGAGTGTAGTGGCACTATCTCAGCTCACTGCAACATTTGCCTCTTGGGCTCAAGAAATTCTCCTTCCTCCACCTCCCAAGAAGCTAGGATCACAGGCATGCACCACCCTGCCTGGCTAATTTTTGTATTTTTAGTAGGGACTGGATTTCACCACGTTGGCCAGGCCTGTCTCAAATTCCTGACCTCAGGTGATCCGCCCACCCGCCCACCTCGGCCTCCCAAAGTGCTTGGATTACAGATGTCAGCCATCACACTCAGCCTGAAAAAATCTTTCTGTCAATAAAAAGCTCAATTACTTTGCAAATATCCACTGCCACAATGAATCCAAAGCCTCGGTGCTGAGCTCTGCTCACAGGTCCCAGCTCCGTGCACAGCTGGGAAGCAGAGAAATCCTTCTACGGCTTTGGAATTAAACGGGAGGAAGAGTGAGTTTGGGAAGGACAAGAATTTTCCACGTAAACATGGTTGTTACCCGGTGTGGTGAAGTGGCTAGGCCATGAGGCACAGAAAAAATTGATTTTGTATGAGAACTGTGTGTGCACGATTCTGGGATGCTAGGAATTGTTTCCTAGAACTAAGCAGTTTAATTTCATCACCTCTTCTGTGCACAGCAGCTCTTCAGTTCAGGAATGGAGGGTGTAATTTGAGTAGGAAAGAATATTGTTATAAGTAAATCGCAGACTAGAGACATATCCCATTTGGGGTAGAAGCTCACACAGAGCATGATGAGGAAACCGAGGCAGGCTTCCTGGCTTCCTGAACAGAAGGGCTGACACAGAAACCACGTTTTCTGTGGTGATGGCCTTGCCGCATGACCATACCGGGCAACAACCATGCTCGCGTGGAAAATTGTTCTTCCCAAACTCACTCCCATTCCTGTTTAATTTCATGGCCTTAGAAAGATTTTCCTGCTTCCCAGCCGCGCAAAGAGCTGGGACCAGTGAGCAGAGCTCTGCAGCGAGGCTCTGGATTCACGGCTGCAGTGTGTATTTGAGAAGTAATTGATTTCCACACTCGGTGTGAACTCAGTTCACACCGTGTATAGACTTCACCGTTCGGGTCAGACGCAGAGCCAGGCAGGTGCAGTGGGTCCCAGGCCACAGCAGCTGAATGGAGGAGGCGGCGCAGCCCTGCCCAGTTGCTCACTATGCCAAATAGTAACAATAAGTGGTGCTCTCTGAATTATATTACTAACAAAACAAATGCCACATGCCTTATTGAGTCGGCACGCAATAGTAATAATCTGTTTTCTCTCACTTTGTAAAAATCATTCCATGCCTCTGTGAGATCCTTGAAAGCAATGCTAACCTGCACTCACCTGACTAACCGTTTTCTTGAAACGGACCACTGAGTGGAACCCGTGCACTATTTGGGAACACGTCGCTGCGCCCCCAGAGTCCCTGCACAGGCAGGGGCGCCTCCGGTGAGGCAGGGGCGCGGTGAGTGGAACCCGGGTCTTCACTCTGCACTGACCTCTGTGCGCAGCGGCTGCATGTGCGTCTTGGAGCTCCCCCGCCGCGGACCAGCCGTCCAGTGAGTGGGTCACAGGGGGTGCCCCGGCCTTTCCCGGCCTCTCCCGACCCGGGGCTTCCCTGTGGGGATGCTGTGACCACGTGGGCTGCGGCTGCTTCTCCTCCATCTGCAGTTGCGGGTGCTCCTGGGTGCACTCTTCGAAGGCCTCTCTGAAGGCCACCCAGGAGCGCTTTCTCTCGCCTACCAGGCACCCCCAAGTCCCATCGCAGCCCCCCTTCCTTGGCTAGGACCTCTTCTCAGGAAAAGCTCGTGTTTTTCCCCAGCTTCGGTCCACTCCCGAGGCGTTGGGTCTTTCCCCTCCGGAGACAGCGCCCACGCGGCTGCCCAGGCTCCAGGGCCTGGGGACACCCGGGGTCACTCTTGCCCTGAGGGTCCCAGGCCAGGAGGGCGGCCTTTGTCCCCCCAAACCGGGCGACCGGTGCTGTGCTGCCACCTAGGGGCCGCTCCACGCACTGCAGGCCAGCCGGGCCGCAGTCCCCAGATGGTCACAATTGGTTTCTGTTGTGCTGTTTTGTTGCTCAATGTTTTAATTTTTGTGGGTACACCGTAATAGCATATATTTTATAGAGTATACGAGATGTTTTGATACAGGCATACAATGTGCTCTCATCACGTGAAACATGGGGTACCCATCCCCTCAAGCATCCATGCTTTCTGTTACAAACAATCCAGTTACACCCTTTTAGTTGTTTTGAAATGCGCAGTTGAATCATTGCTGACTGTAGTCACCCTGCTGCTCTAGCAAACACTGCATCTTATTCAATGCTAACCATCCAGGCTGTCAGAGGGGAAGGAATGCTGCAACGGAGGGATTAGAGGTGAGCACGTGTTTGCCACAGCCTTCCCCCTGCAGAGCCATTTGTAAATGCTGGCCTGGAGCCACTCGAAGCGCGCAGGTAGACCTGAGAGCATCACCTATGGGCTGGAGCACTACGGTGGGGACCTGCAGTCCAGAACGGCCATGGCGGTGCAGGGAGGCCCTGCACTGCAGGAGGAACTGGTTGTGACCCAGGCCAGCAGTGGAGTGGTGGCCAGAGCGCCAGGCACCCAGAGGACTGAGAAAGTCACTAGAGGCAAGAAAGGAGAAGCGAATTGACAGCTTCAAAAGAAGGGCGAGAACGAACGAGGGAAGTACCAGAAGAGGGAAGGCATCCCTGGGGCTTGAGGGATAGACAGACCTTGTAAGCCAAAGCTGTTTTCATGGTATCTGGGATATTTTTTAAAGTCAGAGTGGGATGCACAGACACGGAAAAGATTGTCATGAAGAAAGAAGTTTATCCTCACAGATCCATGGACAGAGGAGGCACACCTGACCACCCAGAGATGCACAGCCAGGCAGCTGGCCAAGGGGGTGAGGGGAGTGTGTGCCAGGGAAGGCTAAGATCAGCTAACCTGAATCATTTTTGCAGGCTCAGGGTCATGAGGCTGTCCCTCATTGTCTGATCCCTGGCCTGGGGTGACTTGGGCAGGTGCATGGTGGCCTGGAGTGTGAGGGCCACAGAGAAGGTGGCTGGAGTGTGGACTAGAGGTGGTTGGTTTGATTTGGAAAGCACAGCCCTTGGTTCTAAGAACCAGCTCATTCTGGCAAGGGCAGTTCCTCTAGGGTCAGCAAGACCCCATATGTCCAAGCACCAGAATTCAGAAAATAAAAGAATTCGTTAATACAAAAGATGACGTGGAGGCATGGTCAGAAGCCCTGCCTGGGCCCAGACTGCCAGCCTCTTCTTGTCCAGGTCCCTGTACCCAGTCTTCCTTAGCAGGCACTCATGGAATCTACTTTTGAGAAGAAGGGGACTGGGCTTTGAGCACTGAAGAATGAATGCTCAAGGCGGGACATACTGCCTCTGACAGGAGGAGACGCCTGCATCTTCTCAGAAGTTCAGACCTAAGGAGGGTTTCAAGCGTTTCAGGATTACAATCAGTGTTCCCCTAAATGAGACTTACCATAAATAACAGATGAACAAAATAATCAGTCAATGAATCTCTGAACATTTGCCCTGAAAGAAGGGAGAGGATGGCACTGACTGCCACCTCAATCCAGCTGCCCAGGCCAGAGATAAGTTAACACAAAAACAGGAACGTCAGAGTAACAGGGCCTGAATTTGGCATATTTGCAAGTCTTTTTCCACATAACAACCACAGGAAAGGCAACCCAAGCCAATTTATACAATAATATTATGTATAGATCCAAACCTTCATGGTGGCATGTAGATGCTGGACCCTGGAAATCGTTTTACCAGGAGTCAAAATTCCCAGCCATTGTCCAAGGTCTGAGATCCTGCAGTTTCCTCACCCTAGTGTTTTAGAGAGTGGACAAAAAGAGCATCAGTTGCTTAGCCTTCCCTTCTTCTTTGGCATTGGATTATTTCCTGTTTTCATGATTACATATATTTCCGCATACATTATGTTTGTATGTATATTTTGTACTCAAATATATACACAAACATACAAGCATTATACAGGTACCATAGGTATGATGTATTCCAACAGTACTGATAATCATGAATGTGTGTATACATTAGAGATATCAGCTTGTGGGAACGAGCATTTATGAGAAAAATTTCCTGAAATGAAATTGTCCTCTCCGGCAGCAGTTGCTCGTGAATGCTTCCTCCTATACAGTCCTCTCCAGCACTGGGTACTCACGAGTCCATCCTCCCTCCAGAGTCCTCTCCAGCACTGGGTACTCATGAGTTAATCCTTCCTGTAGAGTCCTCTCCAGCTCTGATTACTCATAAGTCCATCATTTTGTAGAGTCTTCTTCAGCCATGGTTACTCACGAGTCCATCCTTCTTGCAGAGTCCTCCCCAGCACTGGTGGTTACTCAGGAGTCCATTCTTTCCATAGAGTCCTCTCCAACACTGGTTACTTGAGTTCATCTTTCCTGTAGAGTCCGCTGCAGCACTGAGTACTCATCAATCCATTGTTCCTGCAGAATCCTCCTCAACACTAGGTACTCAGGAGTCCATCCTCCCTCCAGAGTCTTCCCCAGCACTAGGTACCCACAAGTCCATCCTCCCTTCAGAGTTCTCCCCAGCACTGAGTATTTAGGAGTCCATCCTCCCTCCAGAGTGGTCTCCAGCATGAGTGCTCATGAGTCTACTTTTCCTACAGAGTCTTCTCCAGCACTGCATACTCACAAGTCCATGTTTCCTGCAGAGTCCTCTCCAGCAGTAGGTGCTCATGGGTCCATTCTCCCTTCAGAGTCCTCCTCCGCACCTCCTTCCTACATTTCCCTGGATCACCACCTGGTCCTGTCCTAGCTGTCAGGACACATGCAGGCCTCTGAGAGGATCCTGTCACACTGAATATTTTCTATTTTATAAAATTATTAGACTTACTAATTGCTATTTCTAAAAGTATGTGTCTGTTATTTATAATGTTACATGCTCAATCTGTGAGTGTGCAGTGCTTGGCTTATAACATTCGCTACGCTCTCTGTGCTGGTGGGTGCTGATCCGAGTGGTTGCCATTTGTTAACTCTTCTTCCCCTTACAAATCCATGTGATGGGTCCTCTTGTCTTGATTTACAAATGAGAGAGAGAGAGTGAAAGTACAGAGAAATCAGGGAGCTTGCACAAGGACTGCTGTTGGCATCAGGCCACCGGCTCCCAAGCCCACATGCTTCGTCACTGACCTGCACTGCATAAATTGCTGGTTAGACATGTTTTGCAACTCTCAGTTACTGGAAAGGTTTTGATTCACTGAAATGTGTGGAGATGTTCTTAAGTTAATTATAAAAGTTATTTAATAGAAATATAAAGCTATTTCTACCCCTACTGACAATAGTTCTGGAATTTGTTATCTTATTAAACAGATGTAACCCCATTGTTTGTTGAAGAACTGAGGCTCTTAGCGCTTTTACCTATTGAGTGACTTCGGGAAAGTTACTTTACTTTTCTGTGCTTAATTTTCTCTTCTCTAAAACAGAAAAATAATACTCTGAGGCAGGATAATCACTTCGACCCATTGAACCCAGAAGGTGGAAGTTGCAGTGAGCAGAGATTGTGCCACTGCACTCCAGGCTGAGCGACAGCGCTAGACTCCATCTAAAAATAATAAATAAATAAATATAATAAAAGAACCTACTCCATGAGTTTTTTGGGAAGAATAAATGAGTAAGTACCCTTAAAAGTTTGGCAAAATGCATGGCATATCGTAAACGCTCATCAAGCATTAGCGTGTTTAATAGACTTCGGGTTCCAATGTACAGTATCATAGTCACGATAATTAGCTACATAGCTTACACAGGACCTGTAATATCTACGTGGTGCAGCATCACTTTTTCGAATCAACTGAGAGGGAAACTGGCTCAAGGGAGTTAATAATCTGGCTAATATCGCAAACCTACTACTACGCAAAGGGAATAGACACCAAATACAGACTTCTCCCCACTCCAGTTTCATGGCCTAAGAGATTAGACATGCAGAAAGTGTCCGGTTGGTTTCCACTTTTTTTTTTTAGGATTGCCATTTTTTTAGGAATGCCAATCTTTTAGGGTCTAGCTGCCCCTATAGATTTCCATAACCAGCCTTCAGGCCTGAAAGACAGCATTCCCGCTGTCAGCAGTGAGCGCAGAGCAGGACCTGGGCATGGAACCTAGTGTTTCTCCAGCTAGGCAGCCCAAGCATCAGCCTCTCTACCTTTACCAGGGCCCATCCACACTGTTCTGAACACAAACCCATGCTGGACACCTGCAGTGTCCAGAAGGTATGGTGTCCCGGGCTTCCTGCCCTTCTGGGATGGGGCCTCATTGCCCAGATCTCTGAGAGGTTGTCCTGTGAGGCCTCCAGGCCTGTGTAGAGCCATGAGTGTGGCCCAGATCTCTGCGAGGTTGTCCTGAGAGGCCTCCAGGCCTGGGTAGAGCCGTGCGTGTGGCCCAGATCTCTGCGAGGTTGTCCTGAGAGGCCTCCAGGACTGTGTAGAGCCGTGCATGTGGCCGAGCTCTGCGTTCCCCTTTCTTGTTCCTCTTCTTCAATATCTTTCTTCCTAAGCCTTTTCCAGATTTCCTGTCCCTGCCCCCACCATTTCTCCTTTCCAAGTTACAGATATGGATCTCCACCCTCTTCTGCAATATGAATGTCACAGACCCCGCCCCAGCAGCCACTGCCAGGGAGGAATTTTCTGTGGCAGGTGGAGGTCTGGCATGTGTGAGGGTTTCAGAGGCTGCTGTCCAAGGCCTGGGAGAAAGGAGAGGGTGGGCCAGAAAGAAGCTGGGGTGGGTGGGTGGGGGACCCTTCCTTCCACAATGCACCTCTTTATTTCGTACAATATCTAAAATAAAGCCCATCTCTTCTCCTCGAGAATTCCCTTTGAGTGTGTAGAAGACATGAGAGGTTAAACTTGTCTTTAAAGATGACCACATACACTGACCCAATGCTCTGCCTTTGTTATGCTGAGGACACCCCCACCCCCACCCACCATGACAGAAGTTATAGCACAAGACATCCTTGTGACCCAACCAAAGACCTCTAGACCCAAGGTGGTTCCCTGTATTTCCTAAGCAGCATTAAAGCTCAGTGATCCCCCTCCCTCAATAACAACATGAGTCCCCAAACTTCTTGAACATTATTGTACTGCCAAGAATATTTTATTCCTTGTTATCAACAGGACTAACTTATTTTAGCTCTCCATAATCTGGTTTAAAATATACCTTTTCTCCTCTTTTCTGAGGAAAGAATTGATTCTCTCTATTTTACTGTCTGTCCTCTAACATCTGAAAGGCCAGGAGCCAAAATAGAACGTCCAGTATCATATTTCCAGGTCCACAACTGCACACTCATCACAGTGAACTCCCCGAAGAGGAATAATGCTGTTCAATTCCAAAACACATTGTATTTTCATATTTTTCATCTACTAATGAAGAAATGACAAGTGCATTTAGCATCATGAGCTCCAGCGTGATGAGATGAACTGGAATGCCCAGAGTGGTCAGCACCTTACCTCTGTCCATGGGGACACCAAGCCCTTCTGCTATGGAAAACACACAACATTTGGCAATAAAGAATAATGTATTTGGCATAAATAGGTGCTGCTTTGTAAAACATTTTAATTTGCCAGGAGTGAGTCAAAGATTTCATTTAGTCACTTGTCACGAATTCAACACAGACTCGTGATAAAATGCTGAGCTGCCTTTCCCTCATTACTCAGAGGCCTCTGCTGTGTGAGTCTTCTGGGGCAGTCATGACTGGCTCCTCATCCCCACACTGCCTGCATGGTTCACACTGCCTGGGTGGTTCACGCCCCCTCCAGCCTCTTTTCGTGAATGTTTTGGGAATCCCAGATGGGTGGCTCAATGAGAGGGTGGGAGGGGAAAATCCCCAGGAGAGAAATGAATAACCTTAATGAATGAAATCAAGGTTCCCTAGACACAGAATCCACAGGCCTGGTTAGTCCCTTGATGAGTGAAACAATTATGTAGTAACTGCGTTATAGAGATCCTGAGCAATGCTTGGATTATTACCTCCACCGGCTCCGAAGTGCAATATACTTTACCACACAGAAAGAGTCCACACGTCCAGAAATGATGGTGATGTCATCCTGAAATTGAGTTAGTATAAAGGAAGCAGAAATAGTATCACAATGGTCCATAACTCCACTACAAATCCTTGCTTCTTATAAAAGAGTAAAAATGGTGCCGTTTGTAATTAGTCTGTCGGGTAATGTGGGCTGTGAGATTTAGTATTAATTATTTATGTAACAGGTGTAGCTTGCAAGTGATGTAAGTCCACCTCAAACAGCCTTTTCTCAAAAGTTCAGAGACTCTCTGGGCCATTGCACGTCCAGACCCTGGGAGGGGCGGAAGCATGAGTGGCCTTCCCCAGGCAGCCTGGGACTTGGCTTCATATTAGACGGAATGTGGCTGCCCACAGTGCCTACCGAGTGATAGAGTGACCCGGCGTTCTTTTTCCCTATATCCAAACATCCCAGAGGAACTCATCCTTGGAAGTCAAGCCTGGGTGGAACAGGCCGGGGAGGGATTGAAGGGCAGAGGAGCAGGGCATGACAGCTGACTTAGGGGGGCCCACTTACTCATTCCCGGGTTAGGACACAGAGATCATCGGGGGTTGAATCAGGCAAAAACCAGACAGGTTCGGTAGCACTTCCTAGAACAGGAATTCTGGACAAAAAGTTACCAAGACTCACAACAGAAAAACGTTTCAGGAAATGTGTTATGGACCCTGCAGTTTACAAAGCTGCCTCTCGTACTTTTCCATTTCATTGCCGCACTGTACACGTAGGAATCACACTGTCCCCTGCAGTTTACAAAGCTGCCTCTCGTACTTTTCCATTTCATTGCCGCACTGTACACGTAGGACTCACACTGTCCCCTGCAGTTTACAAAGCTGCCTCTCGT
>CAUYOR010042034.1:0-14800 GCA_963573925.1 Callimico goeldii | reverse complement strand
CCACCCCACCCATTTTTTGCTCTTATACCCCCCCCACCCCCCGTTAGGTGGCGGGACCACCCCCCCAGGGGGGCCAAGACGAAATCCGGGCCTTAAAAATTATTATACCTGGTGCATAAAAAAAAAAAAAAAAAAAAAACGAGCTACCCCAGGGGGCCGCACAGCCAGCCCTTTGCTTCCAGTCCGCGAGGCAGACCTCGACCACCCGCCACAGCCCACCTCTTCCAGGCAGCCAGGAGAAGGAGGGGACGTCGGGGGAGCGGGGCCAGCCCGGCCGCAGCACTGGCCCAGAAGAGCCGGCAACCCCGGCGGGCTTGGGCTCTACGGCCCCACCTGTAGGCCAGGAAGGGCAGTGCGGCCCAACGGCTGCGGGCCTCGGAAAAGGAGTTTTTTGTCACATGATGCCGCAAAGGCCAAGGTCGGCGGCAGTGACAGGAGGGCCAGGCCCGGTGCCAGCCTCCCCGGCAGCCCCTCTAACACCCATCCACCCACCCAGACGGGGGAGCTGGGGCCCCACCCCCGAGGAGAGCGAGAAATAAATAAGCTGGCATTCCCTTCGGCCCCGATGTCCACCTCCCGCTCCCTACCCCAGTGAATCAGATGTTCTTTGCAAGAATCCAGAGTTCCCCGCTCCCATCCCGGGTCTCAGAAGCGAGACCTGGAGCCCCTCCGGGCATCCTAACGCCTCCCGATCCCAGCTCTACCCTCGAGGTTTGGGGGGCCGGGCAGCCCCTACCGTGGGGAGAACCTGTGGACAGCTGAGATAGAGTACCCGAGTGGGGGGCGGCCGGGCGGCACCCGTTTCCCTGAACTACTCCCATGGCTTTCGGTGGGGTGGGGTGGGGTGGGGAGAGGCAAGGGCCATGTCAACCCCGGGCTTCTCTATGGCTGTCTGCACACTTCATCCCAACCTGCAGGTACAGGGCAGGGGGTGCCTTCCCTGGGCCAGCTCTCAGAAGCTCACTCCACCCCCAAACCCCACCCCGGGAGGGGGCAGCAGGGGGTGGTGAAGAGAGGGGAGGACCTCCTAGCTGACCCCGGGGGCCCCCGCTGCACAGATGGGAAGAAAGTTCGTATCGTGGCTATTTACAGGTACAAGCCCCGTCACTCGTCCCGGGGCCACTTCTGAAGTCAGGCAGCCCCAGGTCCAATCTGAGGCCCCCTCCTCGCTCTCCGGAGGGGGCAGGGGCGTCTTCAGGGTTTGCCCCTCTCTGGAAGGGGCCCGGGCTCCCCGTGGGTCGTCACCACACCCCTGGACGGCAGAAGCATCCTGGCTGTCAGGGTGGGCTGGACGAGGGCCCTACAGGTCGGCGGGGGGGGGCGGGGGGGAGGGGAGGGGGCGGGGCGGGGGGGAGGGGGGCTGGACTGGGCGCGGGGCTCCCGGCTAGGTTGCAGAGCAGCCTGAACTCACATTTTTTATGTAAATACATATTTTTTGAGATGGAGTCTTGTTCTGTTGCCCAGGCCGGACTTCAGTGGCACGATCTCAGCTCACTGCAGACTCCACCTCCTGGGCTCAGGCGATTTTTCTGCCTCAGCCTCAGACTATAGAGTAGCTGAGATTACAGGTGCTCACCACCATGCCCAGCTAATTTTTGCATTTTTATTAAAGACAGGGTTTCACTATGTTGGCAAGGCTGGTCTCAAACTCTTGTCCTCAGGTGATTTGCCCTTCTCAGCCTCCCAAAGTGGTGGGATCACAGGCATAAGCCACCACACCCAGTCTATATCGAAAATCTTACTGAGGAGCTGTACTACCTTAACTAAATCAGCAGTTACGTAGTCTAAAGCATTTTTTCGTTTCTTTTTCTTTTTCTTTTTTTTTTTGAGACGGAGTTTCGCTCTTGTTGCCCAGGCTGGAGTGCAATGGTGATCTTGGCTCACCGCAACCTCCGCCTCCCGTGTTCAAGTGGTTCTCCTGCCTCAGCCTCCTGAGTAGCTGGGATTACAGGCATGCGCCATCATGCTTGGCTAATTTTGTATTTATAGTAGAGACAGGGTTTCACCATATTGGCCAGGCTAGTCTCAAACTCCTGACCTCAGGTAAACTGCCCACCTTGGCCTCCCAAATTACTGGGATTACAGGTGTGAGCCACTGCACTCGGCTATAGCATTTTTCTTTCAGTGTCAAGTTCCACTGATATCTTCTTATGCCAACAAGAAAGGAAAATATTGTGAATCACTAAGTATTCTGACCAGTTCACCTCTGAGTGACTTTCAATGATTTCCAAAGCTTTATATCTAAAGAAAAGGTTTACTAAGTACTTTCAAGAATTTCCCAAGATCTTCCCAACTCTTCTATTAAATCTTAAATCTTTTCTCCATTTCTTCCAATGAGCTCACAAAACTGACCACATAATTAGTTACTCTCACTTGCAGACTTTATATAGTTGTGAAGTATGAAATAGTATGATGGGCCTCCCAGTCTTTCCTTCCGACTTTGGTAGTTTGTAGAAATTCTCTGATTCCTCTTTATTGCAGGTGACTCATTAATTCAGCCCAGTATTTCCGTGTTTAAATCAAACTCCTCGAATTCTTGCTAGGCTGATAGTTAGATGCTGCTGGCCCATATATGCAGACTAATTTGGTAAACATTATTTGGCTGCAGTTTCAGGAAGGCAGAATTTGGTTTGGAGTGGATTTGGATAAACTTGATCATTCCACACGTGAGTAAAATTAATTTTCAGATATTTAAAGTGATTTGATTAAGGATTTCTGGTTTCTTGTGGCAAAATTGAGATTAGAATCCCAATCTCCTTATTCAGTACAACTCAATAAATATTTATTGAGTGCTGTGTTTCTACTAATGAGATAAATACTTTTTTTTTTTTTTTTTTGAGACAGGGTCTCGCTCTGTTGCCAGGCACCAGGCTGGACTGCAGTGGCGTGATCTTGGCTCACTGCAACCTCCGCCTCCTGGGTTCAAGCAATTCGCCTGCCTCAGCCTCCCGAGTAGCTGGGACTACAGGCACGCGCCACCATGCCCAGCTAATTTTTGTATTTTTTTAAGTAGAGACGGGGTTTCGCCATGTTGGCCAGGATGGTCTCGATCTCTTGACCTTGTGATCCGCCCGTCTTGGCCTCCCAAAGTGTTGGGATTACAGGTGTGAGCCACTGTGCCCGGCCTCGAGAGAAAGACATTTTCTCTGATTTTAAGTTTTGAGACAGGTATGTACATAAATAACCATAATCCTTAGATGTATACTTAAAGACTGTAGAGTACCAAAACTGGATTAAGTCCATTTCAAGGGGTGGGGAGAGAGGTAAGGAAATGCTTCATGGACGAGGGCTTGGAGGGATGAATAAGAGTTTGTTAAGCAGATAAAGTATGGGTGGGAAACGTGGAGGAGGTGGGTGAATTTTGAGACAACTGTGCAAAGGCAGGGTGATGGAAAAAAAGAGACATATGTCTAGAATAATATGGATTTAAGATCTGGTGAGTCTTGAAACTTATTGGAATTCTGAAGGGCGAGAAACAGTAGAAAAAGAAGAAAGATAATGGAAATAAAGAGGTGCTCAGTTGAGGAAAGTTCCTGTGGAGTTAGAGGAAATGAGATCCAAAGCTCATATGGAAGAATTAGCCTTGGATAGGAGTAGGGATAATCTTTCCATTGAAACACATGAGATGGAAGAAGTGATCGTACAAATGCAATCAGGTTTGTCAGCCTCAGGGAGAAAATTGATAGTTATGTAGGAATAATATATATATATATGTTTTTTTCCTGGAGAACTACAAGAAGTTTGAGGAGTCCACTGAGGCCCAGGAAGGGTCAGGGGACAGAATGGGAGCTAGGGCTGGTATGAAGTGGTACTGAAGGATATGAATTTTGAAGGGCTTTATTTGCCATGTTAAGGATTTTAACTTGAAGGTGATGGAGGTCATTGAAAGATTTTAAGCATTTTAATGTCTAGTCAGTTTCTGCCATGCTGTGACTGTGGCTTAAGGCTGAGTTTGGGGTGGTGTGGTGACAGTGGTGGAAGCAGAAGCATAGAAATCAGAAAATTGTTGTGTGTAATTCAGGTGAGAGCTGTCTCTCACCCCTATAATGTACCATTATTCCTCTAAATACAACTGCATAGCACCTGTCTTTTCAACCTCACTCCTCTTCTGCTCTCAGCTTTGATTTGTTGCCCTTTTGGCCATTATGTTAGTGACTACTCTGATTTTTAAAATCTCTTCCAGTTATTCTCCACCCAGTATTTTCCAAACCTCATATATTAGTAGATGGCCCTATGTCATGTTTCACAGAGAAGTCAAGATCGTTCAGTGAACAAGCCCTCGACTTGCCTCCTGAAGCGAATACACCTAAACTGCAGCATCACTTCTTCCTTCTCACCTGTTTCAGTGCAAAGGCTATCCCTTCTCCTATTCAAGGCTAACTTTCCATCTGAGCTTCGAATCTCATTTCCTCTGCCTCCATAGGTGTTTTTCTCCATTGAGCAACCCTTTATTTTCTTTATCTTTCCACTCTTTTTTTCTTTTCTTTTTTGAGATAGAGTTTCGCTCGTTACCCAGGCTGGAGTGCAATGGCGCGATCTCAGCTCACCGCAACCTCCACCTCCTGGGCTCAACCAATTCTTCTGCCTCAGCCTCCCAAGTAGCTGGGACTACAGGCACGCACCACCATGCTCAGCTAATTTTTGAATTTTTAGTAGAGACGGGGTTTCACCATGTTGACCAGGATGGTCTCAATCTCTTGACCTCATGATCCACCCGCCTCGGCCTCCCAAAGTGCTGGGATTATAGGCGTGAGCCACCGCGCACGGCCAGCTCCACTCTTTTTTTCTACTGACTCCTTTCCTTCAGCACCCCAATAGGGTTTGAGTCCTCACCCTCTTATTTCACCCGGGGTTTCTCAACAGTATTATTAACGTTTTGGGCCAAATAATTCTTTGTGGTGGAGAGGCCAGCATCCCTACCCTCTATTCTAGTGGACAGATGCCAGTAGCCACACCCCTACTCCCTGAGATGTAACAATCAACAATGCGTCTGGATGTTGCTAAACCATCCGAGCTTCAGAACCACTGATTTAAAATAAAATAAAATAAAATAAAAAACAGAACCACTGATTTAACCCAATATATCCAAAATATTATTTCAACATAAATATTAGAAAGTACTGAGATTTTTCACAGTCTGTTTTTGTATTGTACCTTTGAAATTCGATGTGTATTTTTCAGTTAAAGCACTTCTCAATTTGTACTCACTGTTTTTTTTTTTTTTTCCTTTTGAGGAAGGGAGAGGGAAAAAGGAAACGGAGAAGGGACAGGGAGAGGAGGAGGGAGTCTAGCCACATTTTAAGCGCTCAGCAGGCACATGTGGCTGGTGCCTACCTAATTGAAAAGCACAGGTCAAAAGCTTTAGAAAAAAGGGTAGAGCTGGAAATACAGGTTTGAGAAGTCGTGAGGCAGTAACAGTTAAAGCCATGGGAGAAGAAAAGATAATCCAGGCAAATTCTATGTTTAAGAGTGAAAAAATAGGATTGAGGAAAATCCTAGTCCAATGCTCTTTTAGTTTCTCCACACAATCTGCTATCCTTGATTATTATTGTAATTTAAAAATCATTTGTGCTTTTTTTCTTTTGGAGACAGAGTCTTGCTCTGTCGCCCAGGCTGGAGTGCAATGGAAGGATCTCCGCTCACCGCAACGTCCGCCTCCTGGGCTCAAGTCATTCCCTTGCCTCAGCCTCCCGAGTAGCTGGGATTACAGGCGTCCACCACCACGCCCGTCAGAAGTTTGTATTTTTAGTAGAGACGGGGTTTCGCCACGTTGGTCAGGCTGGTCTTGAACTCCCGACCTCAGATAATCCACCCGCCTCGGTCTCCTAAAGTTCTGGGATTACGTCACGAGCCACCGCGCCCGGCCAGAATCATTTGTTTTCTGAACGGCGTGGAGAATATGAGTGAGCACAAAAAGCACTGAAACAGATAAGTTGGTGGCATGGCGGGGGGGATTAATGTTTCGTGAACGCTTAATTGCCAAGTAATGTTCAGAGCGTTCTACTGATTGTCTCATTTAATCTAACAAGAAGCTTTTTAGGTAAATATGTCATCTCAATTTATAGAGGAGCAGACTAAGATTTATAAGGGTCTCAACAATCCAAGAACTAGATTTTTGAAAGGAAGTCTGTCCGATGGACTCTAAAGCCCACTCTCTCTCTACCCTCCTAATGCCTATAATGAAGCATTTGTTATCTACCGACTTTTATAAAATAAACAAGGAAGCGTATGCGATTGTACAGCCACAGTTAGCAGGATGTCTCTTACCGCTTTTGATTTGATTCCGGAAGCAAATTCGTTTTAACAGTGACGTGCCGTGATCTTTATGTCCTTAGCGCATATGATATGGATATCATTTATTGTGAAGGACACTAACCCATTATGGCTCTGTTTACATGTATCTGTAAATATACAGTCAGTAATTTCTGTAGTTGGTTAACTTTTTAGATAGAAAAAGATGAATCGGGGTGTAGTCAGGATTTGAATTAAATGTTGAACGCATAATCACCGAATAAAATTAAATACTGGGCTTTGTGACACTGTTCAGTTTCGCCAAGAGACTGATAAAACCAGTACAAAGGGGGAGGGCCGGGACCGAGGGGGCGGGACGCTGAGAAACGGGAATCGAGCAGGCGCAGAAACAAACAGATGTTACTGGAGGCGTGAAGGCTACTGCTCTCTCACTTTCCGAACTGTCGTAAAGGCCCCTAGTGTCGTGCTCTCCTCGGTAGGGTAGGAATTGGTTAGGCGGCGGCGGCGGCGGCCGGGGAGCAGCGGCGGCGGCGGCGGCGGGGAGGTGTTCGGTCTGCGCAGCGCAGAAACGCCCGCAGCTTCAGAGGAGTCCTTGCGGGACCAAATCGGGCATTGTGAACCCACGCCGGGTTGGCTGGGCCGAGTCCAGGCGCTGCCGCACGTACAGTTTTGGTGGCGGTGACAGACACTGCTCTTGACTCTAGGGGCCTGTTAGGCCGACGTCTGAGGCGCACATCGCCGGCCCTCGACGCCGCGCTCTTCACGCGTTACGTTTCTGTCTTCCTTCCTGGGTCAGTGATTCCCGGACCCCGGAGGAGAAGAGGGCGGCTAATGATTAAGGTGAGGGGAGCAGGGGGGAGGGGATCCGCTGGAGGCCGCGCGTGCGCGCAGCGCGGGAGGGGCCGGGCTGGAGGGGAGAAAGAGGAAGGGCTGCGGCCGCGGAAGGCTGGGGTCGGCGACCGGCCGGTTCTCGCTGGCGCGGTGGGGACCGAGGGTCTGCGTCTCCGCGGACGTTCGGTGTTCGGGCGAGGCGTTCGTCCGCCGACACACCCACAGCCTGCGGGAGGGAGCGTGGGTGAGGGGATTTCTCTGCCTCTTCCGACTCTCCCTGGAGTCTCCGGATGGGGGCCGAGGACCGGGGCGTGGGAGTGCGATTTGACAATGGAGTGTTGGAGGTAACCCGGGCCCGGGGACTCGGAGGGCGCTAAGTCAGCCCTGACGGCCGGGGTGTCGCCTGCTGCTGCTGTGATCAGGGAAACGTAGTCCGCGGCACAGCTGAAAGACGGACGCGTCAGGTTCGGTATGGGCTTGGCTGGTTGGTCATTTATAAAGAAGCTTCAGGTTTTTACTTTTGTCCTTGGATAATTTATCAGAGTCGGTGGGAGTGCTGTCGCGGGAATACCTGCCCAGTGCTGCGGAAACAGATTTGTCACAGCGATTCTTAAATAGGTTACAGTAGATCTTTGCAGATGGGTACTTCTCAACCCAAGTGTAAGTTGTGATATTCGAAAAATACCAGCAAGTATAGGGTGTTCATTTAATTTGTTCGTGTGTGCAGTGTGGGGTGACTCCATTGTATTGTAAGCTTTCCTGTTTCTTGATTTACGTGGGCATTAATTTAGGATTCTCTTGAATGGTAAGATGCCAGCTGACATAGAGTTCGTTTTGTAGGAGTTCCTGTGGCTTTTGAACCTGACTTAATCTAAACTTTATTTCATTTGGCATTTTATCTGTAATTTTCTTGTTTTAGGGACCTCTTCAACCAAAAGAATAAACTGGGAAAAAGATAAGCTAAGGTTCCATTTCCTTTCCCGTGTGTGTGTGTGTGTGTGTGTGTGTGTGTGTGTGTGTGTGTGAGATACTTGTAAATGCTTGAATGTGATTTTAAGAATACCACACACAAGTTCTATAACACTGAACTTACAGAAAAGGTTACTTTTGATAGTTTGTTGCTGTATGTATTTTCATAAACGTCTTCATTTCAGTATAAGCCACATTGTTTCACCCTAGTCTTTGATGATATTTGTGAGGTAGAACAGATGGATAAGAAGCAAGCCCTTTTAAAACACTCTTCAATTGATTTTTTTTTTAAAGACTTGATTTATTGTACTTAGGACGCTTTCTTGTCGTTTAACCTTGGACAAATGACTTTATCGTCTCTCTCCTGCTCGTTGTGACCAGATTCACAATAGTATTGTAAGAATTGGTGAGGGTGTTGATAAATTGGTCTGAACAATATAATGGGAAAAAGTAGGAAGAGTGAGTCTCTCCTTGTTTATCACGGGTGCTGTATCGTGTGTAGATGTTTCTGTCACTTTTTAACTTTTGTTTGGTATCAGTTGGCCACTTGTTTGGTAGTTATTTCACCAGAAAGAGAGTCGGTTTTTGAAGAAAGGTATAAACAAAGTGACTTCCTTTTGGTGAAAAATGCATTACAGCAGAGGTTACACCTTAACGAATTTCTCATTGTGCTCCATTTCTACAGATTATTGAGAGAGAGCTATACTGATGTTTATGGAACAGCTCTCGCTTGTATAAGGCTAAGGTACAGTCACTTATCAGATACTCCTAAGTAGTTATTTTACTTTAAAAATGTGAAAGAAACTAATTGAATCAAATCGTTTAGATTTTTAGATGTTTCTTTTATTGTTGTAGTTTAAAAAGGAATTTCTGTATCATGCTTTGCTTAAGGCATGCTTATATGTGCTCTTCTTTTGAGTTTTTCTCCCCCTTTGGGCTAAGACTTAAATAGGAATAAAAGAGACCATCTAAAAAATGATAGCAGTTAAATGTTATAACTTGACGTTAACATTCTATGGGTAACATTATCCTATGAATCTTAGGGCCAGAGACAGGAGATCTTGATTTTAGATCTATCTTGGCTTGCTATATGTAAGATCTCCCAGTTTGTTAACCCTCCTTGGGCTTCAGCTCTCCCTGTTTACATGAGAATTGTAGAATAGATAACTCTGGCTTTCTCTAGGTTCCAAATTAATGGTTTGTGTATCTAGGTAGGTTTTTGGTACTGAAAACATCAATTCCCTCATGATGGGTATATGGATAACACCTATGATGAAACTGTAGGCCAGGCATGGTGGCTCACCCCTGTAATCCCAGCACTTTGGGAGGCCAAGGCAGGCAGATCACTTGAGGTCAGGAGTTCCACTAGCCTGGCCAACATGGTGAAACCGCATCTCTACTGAAAATACGAAAAATAAGCCATGTGTGGTGGTATGTGCCTGTAGTTCCAGCTGCTTGGGAAGCTGAGGCAGGAGGATGGCTTGAATCTGGGAGGTGGAGGTTGCAGTAAGCTGAGATCATGCCACTCACTGCAGTCCAGTCTGGGCGACAGAGGAAGACTCTTTCAAGGCAGACAAACAAAAAAACCCTGATGGTTGTTCCACATATTATTGCTATTGCTGTTGCATTGTAGTTATTAATTACTCTAGCTTTAATAGCTTTCACATGGTACTAAAAATGATTTTTTTATTACTCCTGATAACATTTTAAAAATTGTCCTGAATAATTTTTCAGAAACCTGTGATTATTGTTCAGTAAAAGTCCAGAGTTGTATTTGAATATCTTATACCTCTGTTTTTCTTCTTTCTTACATCCTACAGATTATTGGTAGCAGCTGGCCCAGGTTTCTACAAGTACTCAATTTATATATTACATGAGGAGTGAATTACAAATGTTTACAGACAAATACTTAGCTGAGGCTAGGTGCCCTGGCTCACACCTGTAATTCCAGCACTTTGGGAGGCAAAGGCAGACAGATCAGGAGGTCGGGAGTTCCAGACCAGGCAGGCCAACATGGGGAAACTCTGTCTCTACTAAAAAAAAGAATAGAAAATTTAGCAGGGTGTGGTGGTGGCACACGCCTGTAATCCCAGCTACTCGGGAGGCTGAGGTATAATGGCTTGAACTCGGGAAGTGGCGGTTGCAGTGAGCTAAGTGCACTGCCCTCCAGCCTGGGTGACAGAGTAAAACTGTGTCTCGAAAAAAACAAAACGAAACAACAAAAAGACCCCCCAATACTTAGCTGAGCCTACATTTTCAATAGCAGTACTGCATTATTATGTAGTTACATGTATTGAATGTCTCATGTTCAGGCCCTGTCACTCGTCTTCAGTGAAGGCACTCTGCCTTCATGGAGCTGGAATTCTGTTGTGTTTGGGGGAGGATAATAAACAGTGGTTTCAGGTGTTGGTAAGTGCTGTGAGGAAAACAGGGCCATGTAATATGGCATGGATAGAAGTGGTTTTTATATAGATTGAGTAGTTAGGGAGGGCCTTTTAAAAAAAATAAAATGAAAAAAGAGGTAGGGTTTCACCATGTTGACCAGGATGGTCTCCATCTCCTGACTTCGTGATCCACCCACCCGGCCTCCCAAAGTGCTGGGATTACAGGTGTGAGCCACCGCGCCTGGCAGGGAGGGCCTTTTTTGAGGGTAATTTGGCTTGCGACTTCATTGACTAGAAAAAGATCAGCCATAGTGACGATTTGGAGGAAGACTGCTACAGATAGCAGGAATGGCAGATGCATTGGATGAGGTTTGAGTCTAGAGAATCTACAAATGTAAATTAATTATTTGGTTTGTCTATTAAGCTTTTCATATTTGCTGCCAGATGATGTAGACAGATAAAAATTATTTTATGTGTAGTAACCAAATATAGTATGTTACTGTTGTTTAATCCTGACTCAAACCAATCACAGAAAATTATTTTTGAAACACTGGGGGACATCTGAATATGGATGGGTATTAGAGGATATCAAGGAGTTACTGTGATTTTCTTAGGGCTGATATGGCATTATGTTTATGTAAGGAAATGCCCACTTTTTAATTTATTTTTAGAGACTGAGGAATGAGGGAGAAAACTTGCAGATGTCTGGTATTTTATTTTGTTGTTATTTTTTGAGAAAGAATTTCGTTCTTGTTGTCCAAGCTGGAGTACAATGGCATGATCTGGGCTCACTGCAAACTCTGGTTTCTGGGTTCAAGCAATTCTCCTGTCTCAGCCTCCAGAGAAGCTGGGATTATAGGCGCATGCCACCACTCCTGGCTAAGTTTTTGTATTTTTAGTAGAAATGGAGTTTCACCGTGTTAGCCAGGCTGGTCTCAAACTCCTTACCTCAGGTGATCCACCCAACTTGGCCTCCCAAAGTGCTGGAATTACAGGCGTGAGCCACCGTGTCCAGCAGTGTCTGATATTTTAAACAGATACCAGATAAAAACCAAAAGAAAGCTATGGAGGGAGATGAGATAGATGAAGTAGGTCTGGCACAATCTGGGTACTTGTTGGGTTGGGGTGATGGGTACATGGGCGCCAACAATATTCTCTGCCTTTGTGAGGTTTGAAAATGTTCATATTGTAAAATACTGTTTTTTTGGCTAGGCACAATTGCCCATGCCTGTAATCTCAGCACTTTGGGAGACTGAGGCAGGTGAATTGCCTGAGCCCAGGAGTTCAAGACCTACTTGGGCAATGTGATGAAACTCTGTCTCTACCAAAAAAATACATTTGCCAGGCCATGATGGCACATGCCTGTAGTCCCAGCTACTTGGGAGGCTGAGGTAAGAGGATGGCTTGAGCCCAGGAGGCAGAGGTTAGAGTGAGCTGAGATCATACCACTGCACTCCAGCCTGGGTGACAGAGCAAGACCCTGTCTCAAATAAATAAATGAAATAAAATAATAGTTTTCTGAAAATGTTCATTCCTGTTTAGGCCGAACGTGGTGACTCACACCTGTAATCCTAGCACTTCGGGAGGCTGAGGCAGGCGGATCACCTGAGGTCAGGAGTTCAAGACCAGCCTAGCCAAGATGGCAAAACCCTGTCTCTACTAGATACAAAATTTAGCTGGGCGTGGTGGCGTGTGCCTGTAATCCCAGCTACTTGGAAGGCTGAGGCAGGAGAGTGGCTTGAATCCGGGAGGTGAAGGTTACAGTGAGCTGAGATCATACCACTGCACTCCAGTCTGGGTGACAGAGCAAGACTCCGTCTCAAAAAAAAAAGCTCAATCATATTTAAAAATGTTTTAAAATAATTTGTAAAAGTGACTGGGCACTGTGGCTCACTCCTGTAATCCCAAAAGTTTGGTAGGTCAAGGCGAGTAGATCACCTGAGGTCAGGAGTTTGAGACCAGCCTGGCCAACATGATGAAACCTTGTCTCTACTAAGAATATGAAAAATAGCCAGGTTTGGTGGTGGGTGCCTATAATCCCAGCTATTCAGGGGGCTGAGGCAGGAGAATCGCTTGAACCCGGGAGGTGGAGGTAGCAGTCAGTCTAGATTGTGCCATTGCACTCCAACCTGTGTGACAGACTCTGTCTCAAAAAGAAAAAAAAAATTGTTAAAGTACTGTATTTGTCTCTTTCCTTTCCCGCTTTTTCATTTTGATGAAATATAGTATTTTCTTTCTATTTGTAAATGTTCAGTATTCAACAAACAGGATTGCTATATTTCAGGCACTGTGCCAGTGCTTGAGTTAGAACAAAGGACAGGCTCTTAACACCTGCCTATGAGGGCTTATGACTTGCTGTTGGAAAGGAGAATTCTGCAGTGTGGGTTGTGTTAACATGAAAATCAAAGATTTCTGTGTTTTCCTGAGGATATACAGGATTAGCATCTTAGTTTAGCATTTATTTGGTTGGATACTTAAAAAATATTTTTCCTTTTCTGCAGAGTAGAAGTTAAGAAATTCTTTATACCTCTAGGTGTCAAGTCTGAATCAATATTGTAGTGATTTCCTTTATTCATATGCACTATAAGGCTCTTGAATAAATCACTTACTTTATTGTCTTTTTTTTGTCTATTATTTTACTACCTTTTGACATCCCAGTTTGTTTTTACCTTTTGTGTGTGTGTGTGTGTGTGTGTGTGTGTGTGTGTGTGTGTGTGTGTGTGTTTGTGTGGCACAGTCTCACTCTGTGGCCCAGGCTGGAGTGTGGTTGCACTGTCTTGGCTCATTGCAACCTCTGCCTCCCAGGTTCAAGCAATTCTCCTGACTCAGCCTCCCAGATTGCCGGGATTAGAGGTGCACGCCACCACAGCCAGCTAATTTTTAGTATTTTTGGTAGAGACGGGATTTTGCTATGTTGACCAGGCTGGCCTCGAACTCCTGACCTCAAGTGATCTGCCTGTCTCATGGAGTCTCATTCTGTCTCCCAAGCTGGAGTACAGTGGTATGATCTCGGCTCACTGCAACCTCTACCTCCCGGATTCAAGTGATTCTCCTGATTCAGCTTCCTGAGTAGCTGGGAATACAGATGCCTAACACCACATCTAGCTAATTTTTGTATTTCAGTAGAGACAGGTTTCACCATGTTGGCTCAAACTCCTGACCTTAAGTGATCAGCCTGCTTCGGCCTCCCAAAGTGCTGGGATTATAGGCATGAGCCACTGCTCCTGGCCCCTTACTCTCTCTTGAATCTTTTAAAAGTAAATTGCTTACATTATGCCCATTTGTTTCTAAATATTCATCGTGTATTGTATTCTTTTGCATTATCACTGCAACAGTTACCAAATTCAGGAAATTTAACTTTGGTAATACTAATCTACAGCTCATTTTCCAGTTTTGTCGATTTGCCCTAATAATGGCATTTATGCCTTTATAGCATTTTCCTCATAGGGTGCAGTTCAGGATCACAAAATGCATTTAGTTGTCATATCTCCTTATTCTCCTGTAATGTGCATCAAATAGGCAATCCGTGGGGATAACTTTGAGATGGTGCAGATACTCTGCTCTGCATCACTCCCCACATCCCGCAAGGATCACGTAGCATCCGTTGATGATTCTTGTGTATACTGATCTTTTCTCTGATGGTTGGTAAGTGTTTGTTTTGTAACTCATCCTTTTTCTTCACCAATAGACATTCTTTTATCTGATCATTAATAAAGATTTGTATGTTCCCTGTTCAGTGGGTCATAACCCATTATTACCTTTATTTTAATGTTCAAATTGTCCCAGATTTGTCCATTAGGAGCTTCTCCACATGGGTTCTTGTGTCTTTTTAGCATACCCTCGTGTTTTTTTCCTAAATATTTCCTTTCTTTCTGCCATATGGAGATTTTCCAAGCTCATCTTGTTTCTTCCTATGTCCGTGTTGGACTGAGCTGTTTTCCACTGAACCCTGGTTCCGGCTAGTGGGCAGTCGGTTTGCTCTTGCGTTATAGTCAGGAATTCTCTCTCCTTTCTGGATCACGGCATCTCTAGGAAACTAAAGTAGATGTTTGATATTAGGTTTATATTTCCGTGAAGATTTTATGAAATAATCATGTAAGATTCAGCAGTTTATTATCATAAAGTGATTTTTATTTTATTTATTTATTTATTTATTTATTTATTTTTTTTTGAGACGGAGTTTCGCTCTTGTTACCCAGGCTGGAGTGCAATGGCGCAATCTGGGCTCACCGCAACCTCCGCCTCCTGGGTTCAGGCAATTCTCCTGCCTCAGCCTCCTGAGTAGCTGGGATTACAGGCATGTGCCACCATGCCCAGCTAATTTTTTGTATTTTTAGTAGAGACGGGGTTTCACCATGTTGACC
>CAUYOR010042032.1:0-37567 GCA_963573925.1 Callimico goeldii | reverse complement strand
GGGAGGGGGAGCCGGGGAGGGATAGCCTGGGGATAAATGCCAAATGTGGGTGAAGGGGTGGAAGGAAGCAAAACACACTGCCATGTGTGTACCTGTGCAACTGTCTTGCATGCTCTGCAAATGTACCCCAAAACCTAAAATATAATAAAAAAAATTAAAAAAAAAAAGAATAATACCTGGTACAACTTAAGTAGATATTTTTAAAATATTTGTTCAATATTTTATTTAGCACGAAGGAAGAGTAGAAAAAGAAAACCACTGGCGATACCTTCTCTGTGATCCCTGCAATTTATCTCTAGCCCTAAATTTGCAAACCTCATTTGCAAAACTAGAAAAGAGCATTATTTATACCATTTATTCTTACCCAGTTATGGTCATGGGATGACTTAACTATACACAAAAACTCCATAGGGCTTATTTAAGAATTTCTGCCATTAGGTGGGACACAATGGCTCACATCTGTAATTTCAGTACTCTGAGAGGTCACTTATGAGTGAGAACATGTGGTGTTTGCTTTTCTGTTCTTGTGTCAGTTTGCTGAGAATTTTCTTAATTTCTTGTTTGGGTAGTTTTTGGTTGTATATAAAAATGTTACTGATTTTTGCATGTTAACTTTTTATCCTACTGAATTCATTTTTAGTTCTAACAGTTTTTTGGTGAAGACTGTTTCATATGCAAACCAAGATGATTTAGCTTTCTATCATATGACGTGAATGTTTTTTATTTATTTATTTACTTATTTTGCCTAATAGGCATTTTAGTCTTGTCTTAAACAAACGCTTTAACACCTTAAGGAAAACACTTCAAGCGTTTTACCATTTGGTATGATGATGTTAGCTGTGAGCTTTTCATTATAACTTTTATTGTGTTGAGATACATTTCTTCTGTAACTAATTTGTTGAAAGAATATTGAATTTTGTCAAATACTTTCTCCGCATTTATTGAGATAATCATATAATTTTAAGCTTTATTCTGTGAATGTGGTATACACATTTATTAATATATATATATATTGAACCATCCTGAAATCCCAGGTATAGATAGGTCTTGATCATGGTATATGATATAATCTGGCATTGAATTGTTGCCAGTTTTTTGTTGAGGAGTTTTGCATCTATTATCATCAGGGTATTGACATGTATTTTTCTTTCTTTCTTTTTTTTCAGTGTTTTTATCTGGCTTTGATATCAGAGCAATGCTGGTCTC
Organism: Callimico goeldii; assembly: GCA_963573925.1. NCBI lineage: Eukaryota > Metazoa > Chordata > Mammalia > Primates > Cebidae > Callimico > Callimico goeldii. The sequence goes on along the minus strand of CAUYOR010042032.1, from coordinate 36,361 downwards.
ATTAAATGAATTTGGAAGTTTGCCCTTCCCCTCAATTTTTTGGAAGAATTTGGGAAGGACTGATGTCAATACTTCAAATACTTGGTAGAATGAAACAGTAAAGCCATCAGGGCTTGGCTTGGCTTTGTTGGGAGATTTTTGATTATTGATTCAATCTTCTTATTTACACTTGATCTGTTTTCTGTTTTTGCATAATTTAGTCTTGCTAAGTTATATGTTTCTTGGAATTACCCATTTTTTTTAGTGTATCCAGTCTGTTGGCATAAAATATTCATAGTAGTCTCTCATCATTTGTATTTCTGTGGTGGCAGTTGTAATGTCTCTTGTTTCATTTCTAGTGTTATTTATTTGAGTCTTCCATTTTTTTTAAGTCTATCTGAAGATTTGTTGATTTTGTTTACCTTTTCAAAATTTTTGAAATTACCTTTTCAAAAATTGAATTTTGAATTTTGTCTTGGTTTTTAAATTTTTTTCTATTGTTTACTAGTGTCTCTTTCATTTATCTCTGCTCTGATCTTTGTTATTATATTTTCCATACTAACATGGGGCTTAGTTTGTTGACTTTCTTGAGATGTAAAATTAGGATGTTTATTCGAGATCCTTTTTTTTCTTCATGTAAGCATTAATTACTATAAACTTTCCACTTGGAACTGCTTTTGCTGCATCTCATCAGTTTTAGTATATTTCCACCCCAGTTCTTCTCAAGATTTTAAAACATCTTCCATTTGATTTCTTCTTAGGACCTTTGGTTGTTCAGAAGTGTGTTATCTAATTTCACATATTTGTGAATTTTCTAGTTTTCCTTAAGTTATTGATTTCTAGTTTTAAATCATTGTGGTCAAAAACAACATTTCATATTTCATATGATTTCAGTCTTAAATTTAATACTTGTTTGATGGCTTAACATGTGATCTATTCTGGAAAATGTTCCATGTGCTCTTGAAGATAATATGTATTCTGTTGTGTTGCGGGGGAATCTTCTAAATATGTTTGTTAGATCTATTTCATCGAAAGTGTAGTATCAATCCAATATTTCCTTATGAGTTTTCTGTCTGGATAGTCTGTCTATTGCTGAAAGTGGAGTATCAAAGTCCACTACTTTGTATTGCCATTTATTTATCCCCTCAGTTCTTTTAATATTTGTCTTATATGTTTGGTTATTCCAATGTTAATACATATATACTTATAATTGTTCTATCCTCTTGATAAATTGACCCCTTTATAATTATATGATAACCTTGTTTGTCTCTTGTGACAGTTTTGGACTTAAAATCTTTTTTGTCTGATACTTATATTAGATACTTATATAGCTACCCCAATTTTTTTTGGTTTCCATTTTTGGAGAATATTTTTTCTATTCTTTCACTGTCATTCTATATACTGTCTTAAAGCTCAAGTGAGTCTCTTATTGGCAACATATTGTTGATTTTTGTCTTATTTTTTTCTGTATAGCCACTCCATGTCTTTAGATAAGTTAATCAATATACATTTAACATAATGATTGAAAGATAAAGACTTACTATTGTCACTTTGTTTAGTGTTTTCTGACTGTTTTGTAAATCCTCTGTTCCTTTTTTCTTCTTTTGCTGTCTAACTTTGTGTTTTGATAATTTTCTGTAGCAGTATGCATTGGTTCCTTTCTCTTTATCTTTTGTGCCTCTATATGTTTTGCTTTGTGGTTACAGTGAGGCTTACAGGAACCATTATATAATTATAACAGGCTATGTTAATCTAGTAACTTTTTTATCTCATCCCAAAACTATACTTTTGTCCCTCCTCTTCCCTATATTTTATGTTTTTGATGTCACAATTTACATCTTTTTCTATTGTGTATTCAACAAATTATTGCAGCTAATGGTTATTTTGCATACTTTTCTGCTTTTAATCTTTATACTAGAATTAGAAGTAATTTTTAAAATTTTTTAAAGTTTTTTTTATTGTGGTGTAATACACATGACATTCTAATTTTAACAGTTTTAACGATTCAATTGAGTGGCATCAATTTCCAACAATGTTGGAAAACCATCACCACTAGTCACTTTCAAAACATTTTCATCATCCCAAACAAAATTTACATACCACTACTACAGTATTAGAGTAGTCTGATTTTGACTATCTATTTATCTTTACTAGTGGGTTTTATATTTTCGTGTTACTATTTAACAGTCTTTTATTTCAGCCTGAATAATACCCTGTAGCATTTCTTGTAAGGTAGGTCCAGCAGTGGTGAAACCCTTGGCATTTGTTACTTGTCTGGGAATGTCTTTATCTCTCCTTTATTTCTGCAGACAGTTTTGTCAGATAAAGTATTTTTACTTGACAATGTGTTAACTTCTGGCACTTTGAATATATTGTCTCACTATCTCCTATACTGCAAAATTTCTGCTAAAAAGATATGTTGCTAGCCTAACGAAGCTTTCATTGTGTGTTATGAGCCATCTTCCTTTGTTGTTTTCAAAATTCTCTTTGTCTTTGATTTTGGACACTTTGATTTTAATATATCTTGGTCAAGGCCTCTTAAAAGTTGTCTCTATTTAGGGACTTCTAAGCTTCATATACCTGGATGTCAATATCTATCCCCAGATTTGGGAAGTTTTAAGCCATTATTTCTTTAAATAAGTTTTCTGCCCCTTTATATCTTCCTTATCCTTCTAGAATACTCATAACACAAAAGTTAGCTTTGTTGATGGTGTATCACAAATCCCATAAGCTTTCTTGATTCTTTTTCATTCTCTTTTCCACTTTCTCCTCTGATGGAATACAAGTGACCTATCTTTAAGTTCACAGATTTTTTTTTTCTATTTGATCAATTCAGCTATTGATGTTCTATTGCATTTTTCATATTAATTCATTGTATTTTCAGCTGGAGAATTTCTGATCTTTTTATGATTTATATCTTTTTATTGAACTTTTCACTTTTTACACATCTTTTTCTATTTTGTTGAGGTGTCTATTGGTGTTCTCATCTAGCTCACTGAGTTTCCCTGAAACAGTTATATTGATTTTTTGACCAGGCAATTTGTTGGTCTCCATATCTGTGGGATTAATTACTTAAACATTGTTTTGGCTCTTATATGGTATCATGTTTCCTTGATTTTTCATGTTCCTTAAAGTCTTGCATTGCTATCTTCATGTTTGAAGAAGAGTCATCTCCTTCAGTTCTTACTGACTGCCTTCAGGAGAGAAACACCTTCACCAATTAGCCCAGCTAGGGATTCTGAGACTAGCTCAGATCTTTTCTATGAGTGTTCTTGCTCCATACATCTTGTTCTTGGGAATGAATTTAGATTCTCTGTCTTCTTTAGGTCACACAAAGTCAAGCCAGATGTTGACAGCCTCTTGCTTGCTTTCTCCGGTGATGCCTTGAAATTCTTAAGTTTGTGTGGCTTTTTCCAATCCTACAGAGCTGAGTTGGCTGTCTTTATGAGATACTTGCACTCACCATTCATGAGAACACACTCAGGGAACAATTTTTCCTTGTTTATAGCTTTACAAGATATAAATGTAATCTCAGGGAAGTTACACTAGAGGAACAAGCCTGGGGTCAAGGGAGGTGAGATGTGAAATATTTGGAGTGCCAATGGGCTAGTTGGAGGGTCCATAGATGAGGTGCCCTAAGTGCTTGTGAATGAGCTTCCTGAGGAAGTTGGTGGAGCAATTGGGGTTTGTGACCTGTCTGTCCTGTTCCCAGCCTCTCCTAATTCATTCTGTTTTCTAGATAAGATGAGGGGAAAAAAAAGGGCCTCTTGAGTAGTATTGTGGACATCTGGGAAAGCTGGGTGCTCACTCACTATGCTCTCACTTTCTTCTGTCAGAGAAATTGTAGGTCAAAGAGTTAGTTCTCTCTTGGCACTAACAGCCACCTTGGGGGACATGTAATGCAAATAAAGGGAAAATGTTCTTTTTACCCTCTTCGATGTATCTATTCCTGGATGTTTTGCTCCAACAGTGTGTTGGAACTTCTCTACAGGACTCCTGGACTCCCACGATGGTACCCTATATGTGAGTAGTTGTCAAGATTGACGCCTCTGAAAGGCATGACAGTAAAAAGTTCCCATCAGACCATCTTGTGAAGTCACGTCCCAGGCATCTTCCTTGCTGAAAATAACCCCTGTAGAACTGATTTAGTATGCTTTTAACCACTGCATAAATATTCTCCAGCAAAACTATTATCCTAAACTTTGCTATACCAAATTAATACATTTCTGTATTATTTATGTGCTAATTTCAATTTCAATTTCACTGTCAATCCTATGTTATTGCTTCAATCCTAAATTAATGAAGCAAGTTAGAGCTGGAAAATGTCAGATCATCTGAGGGCATCATTCTTTTCTAAGGTCATATAAAATGAAAGAGTACTCTTGTCATAATTCAATAGTCCATCTCATTTTATAGAGTCATAACATGTTAGAGCTGGAAGGTTTGTAAAATATCGTCAAATCCGGATTTATAGGTAAAAAAAGCTAAACAAACAAAAAACTGGGTCCACAGAGGTAAAGTGATTCATCTAAGCTTTGTAGTCCATTGTTTCTTGTTCATTGTTTCTAGTTTTACATAATCTAAATGTAACATTAATTCATTTGACTGCTACGTTATCCCATTCTCCACAGGTGAGTTTAGGAATTTCCCACATTTCAAATGCCCTTTCTAAAGTAAAGAAGTACTCAGGTTGCTTCACTCTTCTTAACACTTGTGGACATCATTTACTCAGAACTTGCTATTTGCCCATCATTGTGTTATTAGTTTCATATGCATTCTTGCATTTAATCACTATACAGACTTAAAATAACTGAGGCTTTGAAAGGTTAATTACTTTCCAACATAGCATAGTCATTAGAGTGGAAATGTAGAGTTCAGAGTCTTGGAAATCATGCCGTTAGCCACTGGGCTATACTGCCTCACTCTCTGGGTTTGAATGGCTCTGCTGTACTGACCTGGACTAGAAGTTTTTGAATTGATCTTTAGGCTCATAGCTGCACCCTCCTCCAGTATACTTGTTTTATTAATGAAGTTCCTGCTAAAAGCCTCTGAGCCAAAATTCTCTCTAGAGGTCCACATCGTAGGACTCATTGTCTTTTTTGACGCCATTCTGAATTCCTGGCGAAACAATCTGTCTCATTTCCTACCAAGGATTCTGACTCGGCAGTTTTGTCTTTTCTGCCTTCCCAAGCTCTACAGCCTGGAGGCTGGCACACCAATACTCTGAGCCGGGCCCAGGCAGAGCTGCTGATTGGGCATGTTGACTTACTGATAATTCAGGAAGTGAAGGCAGAGTTGTTGGAAATGGGCCTCAAGATGCACAGGAGTTAGGTCATTAGCACTATTCCTGCCATACTGAGGAATTTGGATGGGATGCTCATGGTGATGGATAACAACTGTGGATTTGTAGGAGAGTGACATGCCTGAGTTTGTGGGATTATCCAAAGAGCTCTCTTTAGAAGTGTGGAGAATATTTGGAGGAAGATGAGGCAGAATGTTCTCTCTCTTTCACTTTTTCTCTCCAAGTCTTTCTTATTCCTTCGAATACAACTCAAGTTTATTTTCTGGACTGAAATCCTATGTAGCACAGGGGCTGTGGTAATCTCTTTGCTCTGAACTCTTCAAGCATTAAGGGCATATGTGACTAATTTCTAAATTAACCATATGCTGCAATATGACATTTTTTTACATTCTGAAACATGGGATGATATTTATATGTAATAAATGTTTGAATAATATTCATTCCTGTAGTACAAAGCATATTTTTGACATTAATATTTGTATAATATAAAGGATTTTTGACAAATACTTGTAAAATTCATCACTTTTATAAGTGATTTTATATTTATATTTATATAACCATAATCTCTCCTCACCCCTGACTCCAGGCAACAATTTTACTTCTGACTCTAAAATTTTGTCTTTTCCGCAATGTCATATAAATGGAATCATATATCATGAAGTCTTTTGGTTCTGGCTTCTTTGATTCATCCTAATGCTTGTGAGATTCATTTGTATGATTTTGTCAACTGAAATTTCTTAGCATTAATGAGTAATATTTTATTGTTTAAATAAACCATATTTTTTTGTCCATTTACCAAGTGAACATTTGGGTTCCTTCTAGTTCTTTCTATTACAAATACGGTAACTATGAACACTTGCATACAGGTCTTTGTATGGATATGTTTTCATTTCTCTTGGGTAAATAAATAGAAGTAACATTTCTGGGTTGGATAGTATAGATATTTTTACTTTATCTGAAACTGCCAGACTGTTTTCCATGTGGTTATACTACTTTACAACCCCACCAGCAAAGCATTAAAGTTTCAGTTTCTCTGGATCCTTCTCAGCACTTGGTAATGTGAATCTTTAATTTTAACCATTCAGGTGGATGTAAAGTGGTAATTCCATTTAGCTTTAATTTGCATTTTATTCATGCTAATAACATTAACTACTTTTCCTGTGGTTATTCACATTCTTATATCTTCTTATGTGAAGCTAAACCTTTTGCACTAATTTTGTTTTGTTTTTAAGTTCTGAGATACATGTGCAGAACATGCAGGTTTGCTACATAGGTATAAATGTGCTGTGGTTGCTGTACCTATCAACCCATTATCTAGGTTTTAAGCCCCACATGCATTATGTATTTGTCCTAATGCTCGCCCTCCCCTTGCCTCCCAACTCCTGACAGGCCCCAGTATGTGATTTTCCCTTCCCTGTGTCCATGTGTTCTCACTATTCAACTCCCACTTATGAGTGAGAGCGTGTGGTGTTTGGTTTTCTGTTCCTGTGTTAGTCTGCTGAGAATAATAACTTCCAGCTTCATCCATGTCCCTGCAAAGAACATTAACTCATTATTTTAATGACTGTATAATATTCCATGGTATATATGTGCCACATTTTCTTGATCCAGTCTATCATTGGTGGGCATTTGGTTTGGTTCCATGTCTTCGCTATTATAAATAATACTGCAATAGGCATACATGTTCATGTGTCTTTATACATTAATTTATAATCCTTTGGATATGTGCCACATAATGGGATTGCTGAGTCAAATGGTATTTCTGTTTCTAGAATCATCACACTGTCTTCCACAATGGTTGAACTAATTTATACTCCCACCAACAGTGTAAAAGCATTCCTATTTCTCCAATGCCTCACCAGCATCTGCTTTTCCTGACTTTTTAATAATTGGTGTTCTCATTGGCATGAGATGATATCTCATTGTAGTTTGATTTGCATTTCTCTAATGATCAATGATGATGAGCTTCTCTTCATATGTTTATTGGCCACATAAATGTTTTCTTTTGAGAAGTGTCTGTTCATATCCTTTGTCCACTTTTTCATGGGGTTCTTTTTTTTTTAATTGCATTTTAGGTTTTGGGGTACATGTGCAGAACATGCAGGATAGTTGCATAGGTACACAAGTGGCAGTGTGTTTTGCTGCCTTCTGCTCCTTCACCCACATTTGGCATTTCTCCCCATGCTATCCCTCCCCAGCTCCCCCCACACCACTGTCCCTCCTCTATTCCCCCCAATAGACCCCAGTGTTTAGTACTCCCTTCCTTGTGTCCATGTGTTCTCGTTGTTCATCACCCGCCTATGAGTGAGAATATGTGGTGTTTCATTTTCTGTTCTTGTGTCAGGTTTGTAGTTCTTCTTAAAGCTGTCCTTCACATTCCTTGTAAGTTGTATTTCTAGGCATTTTATTCTCTTTGTAGCAATTGTGAACAGAAGTTTACTTATGATTTGATTCTCTGCTTATCTATCGTTGGTATATAGGAATGCTTGTGATTTGTGCACACTGATTTTATATCCTGAGACTTTGCTGAAGTTGCTTATCAGCTTAAGAAGTTTTTGGGCTGAGATGATGGTGTTTTCTACATATAAAATATGTCATCTGCAAACAGAGACAATTTGACTTCTTCTCTTCTTATTTGAATACAAACAAAGACAATTTGACTTCCTCTCTTCCTTTCTTTCTTTCTCTTGCCTGATGGTCCTGGCCAGAACTGCCAACATTATGTTGAATAGGAGTGGTGAGAGAGGGCATCCTTGTCTTGTGCTGGTTTTCAAAGGAAATGCTTCCAGCTTTTGCCCATCAAGTATGATATTGGCTATGCAGTTGTTATAAATAGCTATTATTTTGAGATGTGTTCTATCAATAGTTAGTTTATTGAGAGTTTATTGCTTGAAGGGATGTTGAATATTATCTAAGGCCTTTTCTGCATCTATTGAGGTAATCATGTGGTTTTTGTCATTGGTTCTGTTTATTTGATGGATTACGTTTAGAGATTTGAGTATGTTGAACCAGCCTTGCATCCCAGGGATGAAGCCAACTTATCATGGTGGAAAGCTTTTTAATGTGCTGCTGGATTCGGTTTGCCAGTATTTTTTTGAGGATTTTTTAATGGATGTTCATTAGGGATATTGACCTGAAATTTTTTGTTGTCGTGTCTCTGCCATGTTTTGGTATCAGGATGATTCTGGCTTCATAAAATGAGTTAGGGAGGAGTCCCTCTTTTCCTATTGTTTTGAATAGTTTCAGAAGGAATTGTACTAGCTTCTCTTTGTACCTTGGTAGATTTCAGCTGTGAATCCCTCTGGTCTTGGGTTTTTTTTTTTTTTTTTTGGTTGGTAGGCTATTAAGTACTGCCTCAATTTCAGAACTTATTATTGCTCTATTCAGGGATTTAACTTCTTCCTGGTTTAGTCTTGGAAGAGTGTATATGTCCAGGAATTTATCCATTTATTCTAGATTTTCTAGTTTATTTGTGGATAAGTGTGTATAGTATATTCCGATGGTAGTTTGTATTGCTGTAGGATCAGTGATAATATCCCCTTTATCATTTTTTATTGCGTCTATTTGATTCTTCTCTCTTCTCTTCTTTTGCACATTTTAAATTACATTATCATTTTTATTTGTAAATGTCTAAGGAAAGATTTCCTGCACAATATACATATTACTGTGTGTTTGCTAATATTTTCTGCAATTCTAGTGGTCTGCCTTTTCAACTTTCCTTACAATGTCTTTTAAGAGCAGAAGTTTTGATTTTGATGAAGTCCAAGTTATCATTTTTCTTTAGTAGTTCATTCATTTCTTAGCATTTCTTGCTAAGGAATTTTTGCTTAAATGAGGTCACAAAATTTTGGGGGAATTTCATTGTTTTATTTCTTATATGGAGGTCTCATTCATTTTGAGTTTATTTTTATATATAGTACTAGGTAAGAAGGGAGGTCTTAATTTTGCATACAAATGTCCAATTATTCCAGCAGCATTTATTGAAAGACTATTCTTTTCCCTATCACCCTGAAACTACTGGGTCTATTTTTAGACTCATTATTCTGCTACATTGATCTACATACTTCTCCTACTGCCAATAGTTCCTCATGTATTTATCTTTTACTTAATTACTATACTGTTTTTAGTTTTTTTGAATTTTTTTTAGCTTTTTGCTTTTAGTTAATTCATTTGTGTGTGTGTGTGTGTGTGTGTGTGTGTGTGTGTGTGTAAGAGACAGGGTCTCACTTCATCACCCAGGATGGAGTGCAGTGGCGTGGTAACAGCTCACTGCAATTTCAAACTCACAGGCTCCAGTGATCCTCCCACCTCAGCTCCCAAGTAGCTGGGACTACAGTCATGTGCCACCATGCCTGGCTAATTTTTGGTATATTTTATAGAGACAGGGTTTTGCCATGTTGCCCAAGCTGGTCTCAAACTCCTGTATTCAAGTGATTTGCCCACCTCAGCCTCAAAAAATTAAAACAATATGGTTTTGTGCAGAAAACAGATAATACAGCAGGCCTGAAATGGCTACCCTTAGAAAAACCTGCTTGCAATCTTGGCCCTTGACTGGCAACTGGAAACTTGGATTTCAGAAACACTGCCACCATTCCTAGATGAGAAGAGTAGCTGACTGCACCCAAACTGTGTGAACAGTGTAGTTAATACTGAACACCTGCTTTTCTCTGGAAATCGGGAATTTTGGAATGTGCTGGGCAGGGGGCGCCTACTTGACTTACCTCCAATGAAAACCCTGGTCACTGTGTCCTGAATGATTTTCCCTGGTAGGCACTTCAGGCACATTGTCACAACTTATCACTGGAGAAATTAAGCACATCCTTGGTGACTGTACTGAGATGACTCATGGAAGCTTGTGTCTGCCTCTTGACTTTGCCCCATCCACCTTTTGCTTTTGTAAATTTTACTTTGTATCCTTTCACTGTAATCAATCACAGCAGTGAATATGCCTGTATACTGCACACTGTGATTTCTCTTAGCAAATCACCAAAACTGGGAGTGGTTTGGGGATCCCCCCATTACAGCGTCTACCTTTATCTCCCTGTCCAAATTGTGAGCATTTTCTAGGATAGCAACCGTGGTGTAACTGCCCTTAAATCTGCTCATACTGCCTTGTACATGGCAGGTATGTAATTGACGTTTGTAGTTTGAGACAAAAGACCGAGAGATACAAACAAGAGAGTTTCATCAGGCCCTGTGTAGACAGAAAACTTAATTCTTGTGAAGCATATCTGTGACCCACAGAGGAAACTATTAAACCATCACTGCTTTACAATGATCTGGAAAAAAATGTTGTCTTTTCTTTGTATGCAGAGTACATTTTCCCAGTGGTTGAAGATTAAAGCAGCAGTAAGTCAAGCTTCTGTCTCACCCCATCATGGTCTCTTAAAAGCAGTTACCAGTCACGCGCACAAATTCGTAAAAGTCTGTGTCCAAGGATTCCTGCCTGAAGGTTTGGAAATGTGCCCATCATGCAGGTAGCTAATACATTTTAGAAATGAATGGGGATTGCTCTCTCCCTGAGCTCATTCCAAGTTTCTTCCACTTCAACTGATTAACACATGGACTCACCCACAGTAACTCCACCCTAAGAGATAGTGTTTCTAACAGTTGGTGCAAGGACCAGGATAGGCATTTTGCCCAGTTTGTAAACCATAACAGCCCTGACTAACACAGTCTTAAAATGGTAATGTTCTGGTAAGACAGAGCCAGTTCACTTAGAGAAGATATTTGTTATTTTATCTTTAGGCTAGTTTAACAGAATTTCTGATAATGATGTACCATGAGGGAAAGAAAAAAGAAAAACATCCTGTTTATTGCAAAGCTAATGGAAATATGTAACAATTAGGGGATAAACAATTCATTCTATATTTGGAACTTATCAGATATTATTAATCATTTGTTAAGAATTATATAAGTATCAGGAATATATAAAATATTCTCTCCTCCCTTTTCTCTTTCCTTTTTCTATCTTTATTGGCTTTTATAGAAAGTTCAGTTCGTCTATACCTATTAAAATAGCCCTCTTGCATGATCTAGAAACCTGTGTGTTTCTCATAAATCATCATAAACTCTGTCTTCCAAACAAAGAAGCTGCATTTGCTACAAATAAATAAATCCCAGAAGATTAGAAGTTAGTGCAGAATTCAGAAAAGCTGAACAGGTTTACATTACATTTTAAGCATAGGAAGAGAAATTCTTTCAAACTTATACATTTCACAGACCTAGAAAATTAAAACAGTTTTTGTTTGACTTAAAGCTTTGCAGTTATCATTATATCTGTGATGTAAAAAAAAAGTATTTAAAAACTTATAGAATTTACAAAATAAAAATGTTTCTAATGACATCTCAATTCAATGAGTATGAAAAAGCTTCTTATTTGAATATGCATTAATTTTTTAAATGGCAATTTTAAAATTGAGTCAAAAACAAATTTTTAAATTTAATACAAGCAAACTTTTCATTGCAAATCTGCTGCACCAACTGGCATACAGTTTAGTTAAAAAATAGTTTTGTGTTTGAATAGTAGAGGTACTCTGGGTTTTCCTGGAAGTACTGTTTATTATCTTCCTCATACTCCAAATAACTACAGATTTTATTCACATGTAAATGGGTAAATGTTTGCTATCCTGTAGGATTTCGTAAATTGTCTGATTAAAAAAAAAAAATCTGGTCTGGGTGAGGTGGCTCACACCTGTAATCCCAGCACTTTGGGAGGCGGAGGCGGGTGGATTACAAGGTCAGGAGTTCGAAAGTATCCTGACCAACATGGTGAAACCCTGTATGTACTAAAAATACAAAACTTAGCTGGGCATGGTGGCACATACCTGTAATCCCAGCCACTTAGGAGGCTGAGACAGGAGAATCACTTGAACCTGAAAGGCGGTGCACTCTAGCCTGGGAGACAGTGCAAGACTCCATTAAAAAAAAAATCTGCACATTTGAAAAAGCATGGCTGCATTAAGAATAATTAAAATTAAGCTAATTCTTTAATTATTTGTATCTAAAAATTAATGTAAGTTCTCACAGATACAGAGAATTGACTCTAAGCTACAGACATTTTTAAATAAATGTTGGCCAAGATTGGTTGCACACAAAATTTATTTTTCATGATGCATGAGAAATTTCCTTTAGTACATACATAGTAGTCAGTGTCCTAGAAATATGAGTACAATTGAAACTACATCTTAAAAAGTCATGTTACTTTCAGCTTTCCCTTTATTAAATTCTTTCATCACACAGTTAAGGCATCACTTTGAAAAATTCAATCAGTAACAATACCATGTGCACCAAGTAGTTTTTCTGAAAACTACTGAATTTACTCCATTGTCAGCTTTCTCATCTCTGCAAACTATTCAGCTGTAGGTCCAGTATACAGAGGACTTCTGAGTTACAAAATGCTAAGAGTCTTTCTTATTTTGTTAAAATAAGATGATAATCACCTTTTCTAGGCACTTAAAATTTTCAATATGCAGTTTCTGAATCCAGGTTTAAAGTGCTCTACTTTCACATTTGTGGATGGTATAAATGAGAAACAGAAGGTCTCTGCAGAATTTCTCAGCATCCAGGTCCCTGAGCTCAGGACTTGGGCCAAATTAGGTCAAACGCCACTAGACTCTAGCAAGGCTATGTACTAATGGCCCTGCAGAGAGGATTAAAATTCCAGCAGGAAATAAGTTGTGTTTATTTTGGTTTTAAAGATTTTCCCTCCTCTCTTTCATGTCAATTCGCATTTCATGTGAATAAGCCGCATTACAAAGGAGCCCATTGCAGACAATGAAATTATTATCTTGTGGTGCATTGTTCTCAAACTTAAGATGTGCAAAGAAAAAAATTGACTGAAGAGAAAGATAATGGTACTGTTAATAAAGATGAACCAAACGATGTTTCTGCATAATTGAGTGGCAGTTTCTTCACTGGGAAATTCAGAATTGATCTCAAAGTAAAAGTGTTTTCATACCTAGACGGGAGCATGCATCTAGGGTATAAGACATTTAAAAGAGATTCTGTTGGTGCTACTGTGGTTTGTAACCAAGTTAGTAATGTAAATTTGATTAACTAGCATTGGGTTATAAGTTAATGCATTTTTTGATTTATCAAAATAGAAGTAGTTTATTTTTTCTGATTATTAAAGCAGGCTATGCATCCTATAAAAAATTTTAACAAAAAGACATCTATAATCCCATTACAAAAAAATAGGCATTATAACAGAAGCATCATATTTTTTCATTTTTCTGTGCAAAGGCACGCATTTCAGAAAAAAATAGGACAATATTAGACATATGACTTTGTAATATAATACTTTTTCATTTATTACAGTTAGGCCTTCTTTTTTTTCCCTGCCCCCTACAGTAAGGCCTTCTCTCTCTCTCTCTCTCTCTCTCTCTCTCTCTATATATATATATATATATATATATATATATACATATATACACCTATCATGGTTGTTAAATTTGTATATGTACATGTACATATACACATATGTATGTATATACCTATCATGGTTGTTAAATTTGTATGAATATATACATGTACATATACATATACATATATGTATGTATATACCTATCGTGGTTGTTAAATTTGTATATGTACATGTACATATACATATATGTATGTATATACCTATCATGATTTTTAAATTTGTATGAATATACCATAATTTATCCAATATCCCAGTAAAGTACATTTAGGGTATATCCAATTTTTATTTAATAATTAAACAATGCTATAATGAACACCCTTGTATAATTAGCTTTATATGTTATATGTTAGTCCTATTGTTTCTTCTTCTTCTTTTTTTTTTTTTTTGGAGATTGAGTCACTCTGTTGCCCAGGCTGGAGTGCAGCGGTACAATCTCAGTTCACTGCAACCTCCAGTTCCCAGGTTCAAGTGATTCTCCTGCCTCAGCCCCCCCAATAGCTGGGATTACAGGCACGTGCCACTATGTCAGGCTAATGCATGGTTTCTTTTTTGTTTGCTTGCTTGTTTTTAAATAGAGACCAGAGTTCACCATGTTGGTCAGACTGGTCTCAAGCTCCTGACCTCAGGTCATCTACCGGCCTCCACCTCCCAAAGTGTTGGGATTACAGGCATGAGTCACCATGCCCCACACCTACTGTTTCTTTAGAAGAATTCCTAGAAGTGAAATTTTCAGGTAAAATTGTATGTAGATTTTCAAGACTTTTGATAGATATTATTATCTTTCAGAAAAGTTGCAACAATTTTTATTTTTGCTGGCAATTTGTGAGTGCTTATTTTTCTATTTCCTCTTTTTAGCTGGGTATGTCATTAGTTTTTCTTCATTTTTGAAATCAATGCCAATTTATAGAAAAAATTAAAATGTCATTTTTGCTTTAATTTGCATTTATTTTGTTATTATTGAGATTGGGTATCAGTTTATATATCTTCTCTTGTTAATTATTCATGTATTTTGCTTATTTTTTTCATAGGGTTTTTATTCCCTTATTAATTTGGAAGAGTATTATTTTTGATGATAGCTCTTTGTATGCCATCTATTTCACAACAATTGTTCCTAGTATATCCTTCACTTTTGACCTTGACTTCTTTTAAATGCTACTTTGTAAGCTGCTTCTAAACCATTTCTGAATGAAGGGATAGGTAGGGAGACATACACAAGGATGCAGAATTTTTAAATAGCAGAAGAGTAGTTTGAAGCCTGGTCTTTCTGCAATATCCACACTTTTACACTCTATTCTCTCCAAATTTTGATTGTCTTGAAGTTGGTCTATGGAATAGGGAGACAGTATTTGAAAATGTGGCCCTTTTACTCTTTAAGGACTATATGTTATTCCCCACTGTACTTTTGTAGAGTTTTGGATTATAGTAAATAATGTAATTTCTCTGCACATTCCATAAGATCAAAACCAAATGGGCTGAAGCCGAGCTATTTGCATCATCATGCCATGGCAGTCTACTTTCTATGCAGAGCAGCCCTGAGTCCTGTGATAACAGCTGTGGGAAGATGCAACTCTCAACTTCAGGGATCTCCTTATTCATTTAACATATTTACGGTTCTACTAACCTGCCCAGTCTTAGTTTTCACAGAGACAGAAAGTAATCCTTGGAACTCAGCAATTGCTCGTGTTCTCATCCATTCCACAAATATTTCCATAAACTTCTGTGTGGTTACACTAAGTATCAATTACTATACGTCTGATGTTCTTCTATGTACTTTGTATTTATTATTCATCTAATCCTCACAGTAAGCAGTAGGTGCTCCTATGATCCTCTTTTATGGATGAGGCACAGAAGTTAACTTGTTCACGCTTGCAGTTTATAAGTAGATGAGTTGAAAAGGACACAGGCTGCCTGGTTCCAGAGCCACTGTACTTTTGTAGAGTTCTGGATTTACCACTCGCCTGGGCTGCCTCCCAGTATGCTGGACCTGCCCGACAGGGAGTGCTGAATGTCAAGTTGAACACATAGATATACCGGGCCTCACCATATGGTGGGGGGTGGGACATACAAATGCCAAGCAAATGCCCATACTGACCTCAGAGAAATAATCCATGCAGCCTGGATTTTGGAAGCCACAGCTTTCAGAAAATATCTCTGAGAGAAGAGATACCAAGGGAAATGACTACAGAAATGTGGGCTTTATAATCCGTTTTTTAATGCTGAAAATACAATACCCAAAAATAACACTTAAAAATGTGACCTGTCTTTCCAAGTCTTCAGCCTCCTGGGGTTATGATTTGCTTGAATGTCCAAAAGAAACTGGTTCAAGCCCATGCTATGGGAAGGCCAGTGTGTCAACATATTTTCAGAATTTCTGAGGAGCTTGTATCCTCCTGACTCATTCCAAATTTCTCTTCCTGGCTTAACTTCTATAATTGCTGATCTTGTTCCACTGTTTCCTTTGACTTTCCCTTGACTTCTCTTAAAGAACCCCTACACAAATCTAGTATACACAATAATCTTTACAGATGGTTTAGTATAATTGAGGAGTAAGAAAGGACACTTAAATTTTAGATATTACCACAGCCTGAAATTTCTCAATGGCCATCTATCTGTCTCCTTAGGTTCCAACTTCTGTCATAGTGTGGTCTTTCTAGTCTTTTCCTAGACCCTTTTCCTGACTCCCAGCCATAAAATATGCTTGCAAGCAAGCCCTTCTTGCTATCAAAGTCCCACTTTCTCAGTGTAGACAGCCTCGGCCACGTGTCAAGAAAAACTATCTCAATAGGTTCACAGTAAAGAACAACTGCTAATATTGTCACTAGTCCAATAAGTGTTTTCCTTTAAAAAGATAAATACTCTCAAACACATTTCAGTATGATCAAATTTTAAATGGGAGCACAAATTTTAAAATTTTCAAAGTGCTGAAGGAGATATTTTTTACAACGGGGAAAAGAAAAGAACAGAGAAAAGGAGGGAAGCTTGTATGGCTGGGATTTGTTTTTGGAATGAAGTTAGGAAATGTGTCCTAAAGCATCCAGTTTCATATTTATTTTTGCTGTTTATTTTATATTGGTTCTCTTAGAAAAGTTCTTTAGTTAGTAGAGATGGATGTTTCAGAATGTGTTTCTTGCTTCAAGTTTTAGAAACATGTCTGTTGCCTAAATTAAAGTATACCTAGCAATGGCAAAAGCTAGAATATTTTTAGGGAATTATTTCAGTTTTCCCTCTATTTTCCTATATTTACAGTACACAACATGCCAGAGTACAGTATAAGCATGATGAGATACTTTTTTTTAAAGGGGTCCTGGACTGTTCATCAGGAATCTTACTTTTGTTCTACATGTACCCCTAATTCAGAGGCTATGAAGTAAGGGAGATAGCACTACACGGTGGCCAAAATTCCTTTTCACCCTGAAAATCACTGAAGACTTGATCAGTCTCTTAGGAGCCCAAACCATGGCCAAGGTGAACTGACTGATCCCCCACTTTAAAAGGGAGTTACTCATTCCCCTCCTGGGAATGGTGCGGGCTGAGCTCCACCCCTGAGATGGGCCTTGGCCAAAGGAAAATGCATCCTAATTCTAATGACTGGTCAGTGCAGGGGTGGAAAGCCTGGCTCCATGGCTCATTTCAGGACTACCCTAAACCCCAACCCAGATCCTGGGGATTAGCTGAGACCTTTGTTGCAGCCGTATTTTAGTTTCACTTCTGTCAAATTCTGCTTCCTTCACTTCCTCATGAGCATGATGGCTGAGACTGCGTCAGTAAACCTACTGAAAGAATGAGCGTGGTTCTCCTTTTTGGAGTCTGTTACCTGGAGAACCATTAGGAAGCTTGGTGCTGGGAGTGGTTCAAGAAAGCAAACCCTAAAATTAGATTTTTAAGGTGAGTCCAGTGCTGACTGGACAAGGAAGACCCCACCACTGTGACATTTGGAGTACTGATAGTCCATGGCACACTGTAGCAGTACAATGATGACAGCTTTCACTGGTCTTGGGATGGGACACCTTTGAAAGAGAATGTGCTAGTGGATGCAGTATCATGATGTGAAGAGACTTAGGGAAAGAAGTAATTATGAGGACATATTTGTCCTTTAATTACTCAACAATCTGAATACTTTTGTGGAATGCCATCTATACATCAGAAAGACACAAATAAAAGCCTTTCATGATTAATAATATTTTTCTTATTGTGCTTTAAGTTCTGGGGTACATGTGCAGATCTTGCAGAATTGTTGCATAAGTACACACATGCCATGGTGGTTTTCTGCCTCCATACCCCCATCACCTACATCAGGCATTTCTCCCAGTGTTATCTCTCCCTAACCTCTCGACCCACTGTTGTCCCTCCCCTAGCCCTCTACCCCACAACAGACCCCAGTGTGTGATGATCCCCTCCCTGGGCCCATGTGTTTTCACTGTTCAACACCTGCTTATGAGCGAGAACATGCAGTGTTTGGTTTTCTGTTCTTGTGTCAGTTTGCTGAGAATGATGGTTTCCAGATTCATCCATGTCCCTACAAAGGACATGAACTCATCCGTTTTAATGACTGCATAGTATTCTATGGTATATATGTGCCACACTTTCTTTGTCCAGTCTAACACTAATGAGCATTTGGGTTGGTTCCAGGTCTTTGCTATTGTAAACAGTACCGCAATGAACATATGTGTGCATGTGTCTTTATAACAGAATGATTTGTAATCCTTTAGGTATATATCCAGTAATGGGATTGCTGGGTCAAATGGAATTTCTATTTCTAGATCCTTGAGGAGTTGCCACACTGTCTTCTACAATGGTTGAACTAATTTACCTCCCACCAACAGTGTAAAAGTGTTCCTATTTCTCCACATCCTCTCCAGCATGTTTTCACCAGGTTTTTTAATGATTGCCATTCACTCTGATACCCAAACTTGGCAGAAACACAACCAAAAAAGGAAACTTCAGGCCAATATCCATGATGAACATCAATGCGGAAATGTTCAATAAAATACTGGCAAACCAATTGCAACAGCACATCAAAAAGCTTATCCATCATGATCAAGTAGGCTTCATCCAGGGATGCAAAGCTGGTTCAACATATGCAAATCTATAAATGCAATCCACCACATAAACAAAACCAAAGACAAAAAACACATGATCGTCTTAATGGATGCGGAGAAGACCTTCAATAAAATTCAACAGTGCTTTATGCTAAAAACTCACAATAAACTAGGAATTCATGCAATGTATCTCAAAATAATAAAAGTTGGCCAGGCGCGGTGGCTCAAGCCTGTAATCCCAGCACTTTGGGAGGCCGAGGCGGGTGGATCACGAGGTCGAGAGATCAAGACCATCCTGGTCAACATGGTGAAACCCCGTCTCTACTAAAAATACAAAAAATTAGCTGGGCATGGTGGCGCGTGCCTGTAATCCCAGCTACTCGGGAGGCTGAGGCAGGAGGACTGCCTGAACCCAGGAGGCGGAGGTTGCGGTGAGCCGAGATCGCGCCATTGCACTCCAGCCTGGGTAACGAGAGCGAAACTCCGTCTCAAAAAAAAAAAAAAAAAAAGCGACAGTACAATCACCTGCCTCTCAATGTCATCCTGATCTGGCTTTTCAAAAGTACAATCTGAAGGCAGAATGTTCTTCAAATTTGCATGGAAACATTTTACAAATTGCTATTTCCTCATTGTGCTCTTCAGACAAAAAGAAAGATTTTATGTGGAAAGTGGTTTAGTTTCGAATATCAACTATTTGAGGGGGACTTTCATACTTCTTTTCAGAGAGCTTCTTTTCTCAATGTTTAAGTCCCTTTCTAAATCGGAGCAAGAGTCTTGAATGGTTGTCAATCTCTCACTATCTGGGTTTAGGAATGAAGGTCCAGAGCTGTGTTTATCCAACATGGTACGTGCTGGCCACATGTCACCAGTGGGCATATGATTGGGGCTAATCTCAACTGAGAAGTGCTCTAAATGTAAAATTTACACTGGATTTCAAAAATGATGTAAAATATCTCAATAATCTTTATGTTGGTTACATGTTGAAATAACATTTTGGAAATACTGGGTTAAATGAAATATATTGTTAGGGCCAGGCAGAGTGGCATGCGAGCCTATAATTCCAACCCTTTGGAGAGGTCAAGGTGGGAGATCACTTGAGCCCAGGAGTTTGACACAGGTCTGAGCAACATAGCGAGGCCTCATCTCTCAAAAATAAAAAACAAAACAAAACAAAAATTAGTCAGGAGTGGTGGTGCACACCTGTAGTCTTAGCTACTAAGGAGGATCACTTGAACTCAGGAGTTGAGGTTGCAGTGTGCTATGACTGTACCACTGCATTCCAGCCTGGGTGGTAGCATAAGACCCTGTCTCTAAGCCAAACAACAAACAAACAAAAAACCAAAAATTAAACATACTGTTAAATTAATTTCACTTAATTTTAACATTTTAAATAATTTACAATACCCTGCTAGCTTTAAAAAAATTACATATACGGCTCACATATATCAGACAGTGCTGGTCTAGAATACTCCAGAACAGTTCGTATTATATAAAATATCTAGAATAGTTCTCTATTTCAGAAATATAATAGACTTTCTCAGTCAGGTTTTTACTTGGAAACAAGTATTAGATTTCTCTAGAATCTGAATGACAAATGAATTCACCAGGCTTCCTTTAACTTAGCCAAATGCACAAGATTACATAATCTGATGTTCTTCATCAATTTCAAGAGTAGTGAATGTGATTGTTATAAAGCATTGTTCTGAAATAAAGAGAAACTCTTTTTAAGGACCTATCAATCGATAACGCAAACTGTCTGGATTCTGCAGATTGTACCTCACCTTTGTCTACTCTTATGAAAAGATTCTGGAACCATGGTGTAAGAAGAAATAAAAAGTGCTCTCCATTTTCTTGCCACAATTTCCCCTGAGAGTACGAAATAATGCAGCATGTCATTAAGTGGGTTGAGTTTTCCCATAGATGTCAGATAATAAAATCTCGGTTCCTGACCAGATCAAAGAGACAAAGATGCAAATAAATGTGACAGAAGGAAACATACAACCTCTAGCCTGCATAAGTATTCAAATACTGAGAGAAGGCTCTATGTAGTGGATGAGCTCAAATGACACGACCCAATAGAGCACATGACCTGCCCAAAATTTATAAGAGAAAACAAAAACCCAGAAAAAGGGGTAGAAAATAACATTTGTTGAACATCTCTATGTATTCTTCATATGTCACCTCACGAGGGAGACATCCAATAGTTTCTCAGTACAGGAAGGCATCTTGTTCCCCAACTCTGCGTTCCCAGAACAGGACATTTGAAAAGAACTATCTGTATCACTTTTCTTACAATGTCATAAACTGTGTATAAATAAACTATAACTATCAAGTATAAACAGAGGATTGGTCTACTATAAAGTATATAGGCATCATATAAAAAATAAAATTTCACTGTTACTTATTTCATCCCAAACATATTAGCTAACATAAGCACCAAATATTTTAATAATTATCTTCCTTGCCACCTTAGAAAAAGGAATTCTTAGCTGTTCAAACAGAAGTCCAGAAAGTTAAAGCTAAATCTCTCTTTTTTTTCTCTAAATATCGTTTTTCTTTTTCTTTTAATCAGTTTCCCCCTGGCAAATAGAGGCATTCAAAATGACATCCCCAAAATCAACACTTACAGTTTCTCAATAGAGAAAGAAGGCATGTGAAGTCTGATTGGAAAGTGAGCGGGCCAGGGCTTCTAGAGGTGGCCCTGCTCTCCATCCTATACCTTGCTATTTCTGGCCCCTCCCTCCTCAGCAAGATCTTCAGAGGCTGGTGGAGGATGTATGAGTGGTGGCAGGGAGGTGCCACCTGCTTCACAAGGATGCTAAGGTGCTTATGACCCTGACACTGTATAAACAACAACCCCCCAGGGCCAGGCATCTTGCAGTCCCATCCCCCTCCATCTTAAGTCTCTGCTGCAGACAAGCGTGATGGATGAAGCCTATGAAGTGCAGTCAAGGCAGCCAGTGACCGCAAGAATGAGTGGAGAAGCAAAGGGTGCATGGCAGAGAAACGAGGCTGCCTTACAGGGGAAAGCCAGATACTATTTTATGTTTGAATTTTGAGTGGTTTTAGTTTTTCACTCCCACTGTTTTCCAATGTGATAATGGCTCCAAATGAAAAGCTGACATATCTTTTTGTTAAGCTAAAACATAAAGAATACCTAGGAAACACAAAATGTAAAAGTATGTGTTTTCGATACACTTGTAATATGTTAAATTGGCAAAAGAAATAAAATTTTGACCTCTCTATCTACCACCTTCTCCTGATTCTATAACTCCTGAGCATAAAACACATCATTTCTTGGTACAAAAAGACCTCACTAATTTACCTTTCTAAATATGCTGGGATGCAAATTTATTCAAATTTAAGCTAATGAATTAGAAAGCAAAATCTCACTCTGAAGTTTCACGTTTAATCAATGATTAATTTAACCAAATGCCTTTAGGAACTCAATTGCTATCTTTGTAGGCTACCACATTTTTCTCCAGTGAAATCCGAAAACATTTCCCCTAAATCCTGCATTTTTTCATCTTTATGTTTATAGTACTGTGTGTGTCAGGATACAGTCACTTTACTTGAGTATCTGAAAAATGCTTCCCCACAAAGGCAGTATTTATAAGTTCCCAGCACTATGAACATTACAGGGCATGGAAAGGAGAGTCTATATAATCCCAGTCATTCCATATCTCTGTACCTGGATTTCAAGACATTTCCTCACTTAGCCTACATGAAAAGAGGCCACGAAACCCTAAGCAGTTGTTCTTCTGCTGACATCATCACCTCCCCGATCCTGAACAGGACTGACCATCAACATCAAACCAAAGAAACTGACAACTCTTAGGCGCCACCTCTCTCTACCTTAAGTCACTACTAAATAAAAAAATTTTTAAAAAGATACCAAAATCTAGAAACTCTTATTCTCAATGTTTGATGTGTGATGTTGGATACTAGTCTACAAATGCCCCC
This sequence comes from Callimico goeldii, assembly GCA_963573925.1. Lineage (NCBI taxonomy): Eukaryota > Metazoa > Chordata > Mammalia > Primates > Cebidae > Callimico > Callimico goeldii. Next base: position 13,653 of record CAUYOR010042032.1, on the reverse strand, counting down.
TCCAACAGAGCCTTCATCTTTTTCTTTTTGGAGATGGAGTCTCATTCTGTCGCCCAGGTTGGAGTACAGTGGGATGATCACGGCTCACTGTAACCTCTGTCTCCTGGGTTGAAGCGATTCTCCTCCCTCAGCTATTTTTTCTTTTTTTTCAATTTTTAGTAGATATAGGGTTTTGCCATGTTGGCCAGGCTAGTCTTGTACTCCTGACCTCAAGTGATCTGCCCACCTTGGCCTCCCAAAGTGCTTGGATTACAGGTGTGAGTCACTGTGCCTGGCCCCGAGCCGACATCTTTGAACATTAACTGCCATCCTATCCATGTCAATCTGTCCACTGATAAATGCTTTGTGTTTTCCCTGCTAGTAACTGTGACATAAGATAAACTCGAATGATGAGGACCAAAAAGGGAAGAGTTAAATTCATCACTTTGGGTTTCTCCTTCAGGAGGGCTAGTAGGGACATTTTTGGGGAAGGTACACAAAAGCATTTTGGAGTAAATAGCATGGAAGTCCCTCATACCATCTTGATTACACAAGACACACTGGTAACAAGAGGATACATTTCTCTCAGTGACTGCAGAGGCAACAGCGTCCACAGGAAAGTCTCAGAAGCCCACCAGTCTGTTGCCATCACAGACCAGTCACAGATTTGACTCCCCTGGGCTTACTTTCCTCCTTGAAGTTATCATTAAGTGGGCTGCATTTTCCCACAGACATTAAATAACTGAGTCCGGATTCCTAACTAAAGACTCCAGATCAAAGAGACAAAGATGCAAACAAATGTGACAGAAATATACAACCTCTAGCCTATATAAGTATTCAAAATATAGCCATTTGCAATGGAGAAAGACAAGAGTGGTGGTTTGTAAGGCAATGAGACTCAAAGTTGGCTGCACTTAGAATCACCTGGAGAGTTTCATAGTCTCTCACTAGGCTGCTCCCTAGAAAAATTAAATCAGAATTTCTGTGAGTGCAACCCAGAGAGCAGTAACTTGCAAAGCTCGCCAGCTGATTCCAACATACAGTGAAGTCTGAGAACCAGTGGGATATGGGCATCTCAAAACTACTGGGGATTTTCTGTTATAAAATGGCCTCCTCTCTACTCCTCCTGATTCTGCTATGCCCCACCCAGCTTGAAAAGCTATGCATTACACAGCTGGTGCTTCCAATTGCAGGATTTTATATTCTATGGGTGTGTTGAGGACAGAAAAACAGATTGAGAATCACCAAATTAGATGATCCCTAAAGACAGTTTCAGCACCCAACTATTTTTCTGTGACGTGAATAGCATCTCCCATAATCTGTGGAATGCTATAAACACCAACGGAAAACATCATGGTTTGGGAACATTTCTTTATGAAGCCAGGGCTTACTGTAAAGCCTACTTTCTTGCAGAAGCCGTCTGGTTAACAAGCTTGGTATTTTTAAGCCTTTCAAGGCTTTCAATCATAACAGATCTTCCAATGTACATGCAAAACTCTGGACGGTAAAATTAATTGCCTTCCATTTTCTTTCACTCAAAGCCTCCGAGGATATAGAGAAACACATACACATTTTTGTTTCGCCCTGGTAAACGAAATCAGAAGCTGCATCTGTCACATGGTTTCTAACTGAGCCAGTATTTGGCGGTTCAAACTCTGTCCTCTCAGCCATTTCTGTATTCTTTGTTCAGCAGCTCTGTGCACACTGCCGCATTATGCCCAGGCTCTCGGCAAGGGCAAACAGGAAACACATTCTTTTCTCTAGCAGAAAAAGATGTAACTTGTCTTTTATTTTTCTTCTGCATGAGACAAGACTATTTTATTTTATCCATTTGGTTCCTGTAGTCCCGCGCCACCCTCCCCCCGCAACCCTTTTACTTTCCTGTTTTGTTTGGTGGTGAAAAACCAAGACTAGAAGTAGAAAAAAATGTTTTTTGCTTTTTTCTTCTCTGAAGCCAATGATCTAAAACAGAATCACAACTGATTCTGATGGTAACAATACCGCTTTCTCTGTAAACTATTTTTGCATTACAGACCTCTCTCTGCCTCCAGAAATATACAACACTTTCCTTCATTGCAGAGTCAACAGCTCTCTAGGCCAACTAGAACAATGGGCTTTTAACTAAAAGGAACCTGTAGGTTTCTCTGGCTTGAATATGCAAACAATTTACCTGGGGCCTTTGTCCTGGGACATTTTGAGAAGCAAGGATTCAAACGGTGGTTCTCAGTCTTGATGCACGTTGGAATTATCTGGAGACCTTTATAAACTACTGATGCCTGACCTCCCCCCCCACCCCAGATCAATAGAACCTGAAGAAGCTGAATCCATGTGGTATGGTCATTAATACTTATGAAACTACTCCAGGTAATTCTAATTAAGCCAATTCCCGGAGAATAACATCATAAAATAGTACTTAGCCATAATATTTCAATTCCACAATTCATCCAGTAGCAAAGGGTTAGGAGACAGACGATATTAAATGCAAATGTATTTAATAATACATAATGGCTAATTCCTGTTCCCAGGGAGGTTAACATATTTACTATAGTAAAACCATCTACCCAACAAATATCTGCAGAATGCCTACTAAATCCCAGGAAAACTGTTCTGGGCATTGGGAACATCATGAAGAATAAAACAGACTTGGTTCTTACCTTCATGAAGCTGACAGTTTAGTGGGGAAAGGCATTACTCGAATAATCACATAAATCTGTGTGATTTCAAGCCACAGTGTATGCCAATAAGGAAACGAATCTAGGATGCTGAGAACACGGAGCAGGAACGGTTTCACATCCTTAGATGCAGGTAAGCGTATGGTTTATGGTCCAGTCAATGATCTCAGAATCATGGGTTCTTTTCTTTATTGTGGTAAAATATACATAGCATGAACTTAACAATTCAGTGGCTTATTAAGGACATTCACGAAGTTATGTAACTCTCACCTGCACCTACTTCCAGAACTTTAATCACCAGAAGCAGAAAATCTGTAACCATTAAACTACTCCCCATTCCCCCTTCCAATCATTTTTTTTTTAACTGAAAAGGACTTTGGAAGCTTGTATTTCAATAGCCTAATTTTATAGGGGAGGAAGACTGATTTTCCAGTTCAGAATACCTGCCACAGTAGCGTGTTGTAAAACAATTAGACATGAAAGGAATGCTATTAGCTACATGCTATTGTCAGAGGCATGTGAACCAGAGCAACTCCATCTTAAATAGGAGCTGGGTAAAATGAGGCTGAGACCTACTGGGCTGTATTTCCAGATGGTCAAGGCATTCTAAGTCACAGGAAGCAACAGGAAGTTGGCACAAGATACAAGCCATAAAGACGTTGCTGATAAAACAGGTTGCAGTAAAGAAGCCAGTTAAAACCCACCAAAACCAAGATGGTAGTGAGAGTGACCTCTGGTTGTTCTCACTGCTACACTCTCACTAGCGCTGTAACAGTTTACAAATACCATGGCACTTCAGAAAGTTACCCTATATGATCTAGAAAGGGGAGGCATGAATAATCCACAGTAACCATTCTTTTTTTCTTTTCTTTTTTTTTGAGACAGAGTTTCGCTCTTGTTACCCAGGCTGGAGTGCAATGGCGCCATCTCAGCTCACCGCAACCTCCACCTCCTGGGTTCAGGCAATTCTCCTGCCTCAGCCTCCTGAGTAGCTGGGACTACAGGCACACGCCGCCGTGCCCAGCTAATTTTTTGTATTTTTAGTAGAGACGGGGTTTCACCATGTTGACCAGGATGGTCTCGATCTCTTGACCTCGTGATCTACCCACCTCGGCGTCCCAAAATGCTGGGATTACAGGCGTGAGCCACCGCGCCCGGCCCTACTCCTTCCTTTCTTAATAAACTTGCTTTCACTTCACTCTGTGGACTCGCCCTGAATTCTTTCTTGCAAAAGATCCAAGAACCCTCTCTTGGGGTCTGGATCAGGACCCCTTTCCTGTAACACTTTTAGTTAATTACTCTCAATAGTCATTCAAGAAGGAAGTGTTGAACTTCCCAGCCTATTGACGGCAGGAGTGAGGTAAACTATGCCAGGGTTTCTGTCTCTGCATCATGGATATTTTGGGCCCTTTCATTCTTTGCCGTGGAGAGCTGTTGCACTGTAAGATGTTTAGTAACATCCCTGGCCTCTATCACCTTAATTCCAGTAGCACTCCCTAACTCTAGTTGTGACAACCAAACTTGTCTGCCAGATGTCCCCTGGGGGGCACAATTGGCCGTGGTTGAGAACCAGTGAGTTAGAAGGATGCTTTCTTCAAAGGCTGAAGAACCCTACTCAGACTGACGTAGGACCAAAAAGAAGACTTATTTAAGAGGACAAATCCGACTCTTACACCTGTAAAGCAGCAACATATCCACAGTGGTGCATATTAAGACCATCTGGGGAGTTTTACAAACTCCCTATGCTCAGACCACACTCCAGAACAGTTAAACCAGAATCTCTGAGGGTGGGGTTTGGCATCAGTATTTTTTTAAAGCTCCCCAGGTGATCCCAATGTGCAACCAAGGTTAAGAGCCACTGAACTAGTGTTTAGATTGGTGCAAAAGTAACGCGGTTTTGGCCATTACTTTCAAAAAAGGAAAAAAAAAAAACGGCAAAAACCACGATTACTTTTGCACCAACCTAATACTAGCTATTCAAGTGTGGTGGTCCACAGCCCAGTAGTCTCGGCATCATCTGGAAGGTCATTAGAAACGTGGAGTCCCTAGCCCCACCCCAGACCCAGCAAATCAGAATCCGCATTTTAACCAGATCCCCAGGTGATTCAACTGCATATAAAAGCTGAGAACTGCTGCTCTGGAATTCATTAAAAAACATAGTAGTCTCGGAGTCATGCTAATCTTTTCTTCCAGCTTTACAAAGCAAGTCAGATAGAAACCAAAAAAACCCTGCAAATGGTAATTCCAAAAGAGCTGCTTCTCAATTTCCTTCCTCTCAGCCCAGGAGGCCACACTTTTGGGGGTGGAGAAACAGAGGGAGCAATGTGGCATGTTCGCCACTGCGGACATTTGTCTGAAGCTGCGGTCCCCAAAAGGGGGACCGAAGCACTGCTATGTACTCTGTGGGTGTTTAATATTTGTTGGCAGGTTCACCCACCCAGATGTGAGAACAAACTGTGTTTCCTCACCATTTGGGGAAATTGATCCCCTAATCACTTCATATGATTTAAGTCTGCTTGTCTCCAGGTTTTAGAAAGCAGTGAGGCTGGAGGAAGGGAAGACTAGAACAGTAAGGAGTGAAGCAAGGGGTTACAGAGAGCACGGATACACTGCCGTACTCAGGACAGGGAAAAAAACAGAAGAAAAGTATGCCAATCACTGCATAATGAATTCTCTTTTGGCTGCCAAATAGGAGCCACAGAACAATGAACAATCTGAGCAGCTTCTGTTCCCACAATGCAGCCTTGTGAAAGTCCACAGGCAGGAAATTCTGCCTACCATGCATTGGGCATGTTTCTTTCTGGGCTCGGCTCTAGACCTGGGCAGCAAATTGTGTACCTAAGAGGCATTTCATTTCAGGGCTAGGAAAATGAACACCTGAACCTCCTGTCCAGCATAGCTCTTAGTGCTGACAGTTTCTTTTTCTGGAAATCACTTTCTCAAGGAAAAGCGAGTGTCCAAAACGATAGTGATTGTCCAGGTAGCTGAATATTAAAACGGTGTCAAGAATCTCCTTGCCAACTGAAGCAGCACATAGGCACAGCTGGAGGATGATCATGCTGCCTTTGAGTGTTCAGTCATTATTTGTCTACTAACTCGACAAGTCGTGTTGGTGTTCTCCATAAATATGCTCTAACAGGGATTAATGTAGCTCATAATACTTGTGATTTTTGTCATTACTTTTAATGGTAAAAGCCACAATTACTTTTGCACTAACCTAATACAACCCACACAGTTGATTTCTGTGCATGTTTATATACCAAGTGGCCTACCAAAACTGTCCCCAAACTGGCATTTTGAGAAGTCCAAGAATACTCACTTCTTCAGACAAAAACTGTTTGTTTTTTTTAATAGATGGGGGTCTCACTATGTCACCCAGGCTGGATCAAACTCCTGAGCTCAAGCAATCCTCCTGTCTTGGCCTCCAAAAGTAGCTGAGACTACAGGCACGTGCCATTGCTACTGGCAAAATCTGGGGTCTTACTACTGTTTACCCAGTAAATAAAGGGTGGATTTTCATTTTAGTCCCTCCTCTGAAAAGTTCCTTGCAAATAACAAAATCTTTACCTGTAATCTCAGCACTTTGGGAGGCCGAGGCAGCAGTACTGAGGTCAGGAGTTTGGGACCAGCCTGGGCAAGACCCTGTCTCTACAAAAATAAAAAAAACTTCACTGGGCATGGTGGTACATACCTGTAGTCCCAGCTACTCAGTATCGCTTGAGCCCAGAAGCTCGAGGTTATAGTGATCTATGACTGCATCACTGCACCCCATCCTGGGTGACATGAACAAGACTGTGACTCAAAAACAAATAAATAATAAAAATTTAAAAATCATTCTTAGCTTGTGAGCTGTTAAAAAACAGATAGTGGACCAGATTTTGTCCATGGGTCATGGTTTGCCAAACTCCGATCTAGACAACCATTTTACGATCAGATTTGATCCCCAAATTTCATACCTGAATTAGCAGTTGTGTTTACCATAACTTAATATCAAGTTAAAGATTTTCAGTATAAACGTAGCATTTCTTAAACATGGTCTCAGGGATCCCCAAGATCTCACATCTAAGAACTCCATCTTAAAAGCATATAACCAATTATCTTAGTTTCTCAAATGACTAGATTTTCCTCGTGGGTTAAATTCAGTTATCTACAAGCATGAGACAGTGTGGTAGCCACACTGAATCTACAAAAAAACAACATTCTCCCTGTCAAATATTGGCTTCCACCTTCTCTCGGACCAACACATTTTTGGAGTTGATGACAATTTATATAATAAACAAGTTTAAATTTCATTTCTTTTTCCCTCCTCTATCTAAGAGTCTATCTAAATGGAAAAAAAAAAAAGGTCAAATTTGACTGAATAGCCAAAGCAGCAGCCAAAATGGAAAAAGACATCAGGGACCATAAAATGTTGTATGTGTCCTGAGTTACCGGTCCCTGGATAGCCCATGGTTTTTAATACCCCACAAATAAGGGATCATACACCAAAAGTCACCTACTAGCTGCTATCTTTATTTTCACTCACAAACTAGAGGTCCCCAAGTAGATGAAGGGAAGCCTTCCACAGATCCAGCTTATTTCATTCACTGAAGGTAACTGAACCTGGTGCAAGTATGCCTTTGCCATTAGGGTACTACGCGAGGAGAAGAGAATTTGCCTTCTGTGCAGAGATGTTGTAAATGGATGGAGGTCTCCCTCCTCTTCTCCCAAGGGGTCTTAAACATGCCTGGAGATTTAGAATAACAGCCTGAAACTCTGCAGGGCATTCCCTCCCTCCACATCCTCAGAGACCTCATGGGGAGAATTTGCTGGCACCAGGCCTGGATCCTCCCCAGGATAAGCAAAGCTGATTCCAAGATCACTGTCACTTGGGAAAAGGTTATCTCTCCAGGACATCTCAGGGAACAACACTCACTGTTTCCATATGCATAAGGAAGACAGAGAAGCAAAGCCCAGATCCACTGATCCCCTCTAGGGGACCCCAAAACATTTCAGTCCACTGAGCCTTTAAATGAGCCCACAGATTAAATGGATGTGCATCACAGCCACTGTATGAATGACACAGAACCCCTCCTCTTCACACTAGACCCTCACTCTTAGATCCAAGACTCCAAAAAAAGCTATGCAGTATTCTTGTGGTAAATCTGGACATAATACTGTGAAATCTAGCTAATTAGACAAGCTAGACAATAGAAGATTATCAAGCAACCTTCACTATATTTGATCTCTCTTATGCGAATTTGTATAAGGCAGTTTTTCTCAGCCACGGATCTTAGGTACATTTCATTTATTATAGGGTTAGAAACGAATATTCCTATTTAGCATATTTGTCCTCTCAAAATAGTTGGGTTACAGTCTGAGGGATTTTATTGTATCTCATTACAAATTAAATCATACCCTCATACACTCATTTGCTATCAATTATTTACAAGTGAAACAAAAATTCATAAAACCACATAAGAAAGAATATAGGAGATCAAATGGTGAAAAACAAAACATTAGGTTCTTTTCTAAATAGCAATTTGCTATGGAATCACTTTACATGTTACATCTTGCATCTGCAACAAAAGAATCTGTTGTTTTTAACTCATTTTAAGGATGAAACATAAATTTGCTAAAATGGAGAGGTTTATATGAGCAGAGAACCAAAGTGAGCCTCCCATACACTCCCCCTATCTCTTATCCTCTCTGACAACTGCTCAGCCCTAGGAGATATAAATGACAATAAGAAATAAGTTGCAGTCACAGTTATCCCTGAAATATTACAACATCATTTTGGTGAAAAAAAAAGCTCTTCATCCCTTGCCAAGTGAATATTTTCTTTTGAGGGTTTTTCTCGTAATGAGAGAGATCTGAATTTGAGAGTGTCTACTGGGGCATCTCAGCTGATGCTCTGCTTTCTTTGTAGCTTCTAAATATATCCACATAATCACAACAGCCCAGGGGGACCATAAGCTCCTTAGCATCTTTCTGCTATGATCCTATCCCCTAGTAAGGCACTGACAATGGCTACAGTAAAACCAGTAAATCTAATTTTTGCAGAACATAATAATGACCTGGTACTTTTTTTTTTCATTTTTAGTTGTTTTAAGATTTCTAAGCTTATGTTGAAACATGCTGCTTCATTTCCCCAGAGGAGAATAATATTCCTCTAGCAAAATTCTTAGGTCAAGCCCATGTGTATTTTGGAATAGACCAAAAGCTGGGGGTGGGGGGTGAAAAAACCCACAAAGAACAACATATTCTGGGGAAATAATTACATAGCCAGTTATTAACAAACCTTTCTGGAAAGTGACTGGTGTAAAACAGAATTTTCCTGACTATATACTAAGGACTGCCAGTTCCATGAGATGTTTGTAGGTATTCAACAGTAACGTATGTTCGAAAGGTGCCTCAATTAGTATTACTATCATAGAAAACAATAATGAATGTTAGAATATTAGCTGTAAAGCAACCATTTAAAAAATCTTGATGTTTTAGACACTTCTATGACCTCGAAATTCTCATTTCTTCCCAAGAAATATCTGTCAATATCTTGAGATCTAGGTGTCCGGTTCTTAGGGCAGAAACACTAGGATATAATTAGCATTTTTGAAAATCTTAACATAAGGGTTTTAGAAAAATCTTAAACACTGGACTGGGCATGGTGGCTCACATCTGTAATGCTAGGACTTTAGGAGGCCCAGGTGGGAGGATCACTTGAGCCCAGGAGTTCAAAACCAGCCTGGGCAACATAGTGAGACTCTCTTGCTATAAAACCTTTTTTTTTAAAAAAAATTATCCAGGTGTGGTGGCATGTACCTGTAGTCCTAGTTTGGGAGGCTGAGGCTGGAGGATCTCTTGAGTCCAGGAGGTCAAGGCTGCAGTGAGCTATGATCATGGCATGACACTGCACTCCAGCCTGCGTGAGTGTAGTGTCATAATCATAGCTCACTGCAGGTTTTTTTCCCCTTAAAAAGAAAAGAAAAATCTTAAATATGGTGCTTATGAACAAAAATGTAAATAATATACAGCTAGAAGATAGGCAGTCCACCATTCTAAGAATTAAGAGAAATGAGACCTCCATATGGCTAGAAAAATAACGGAAGGAACTACCATGACTCCTGTGAAAGTTGTTACCCCAAGTTAAAAGGTTACTGGTGTGAAATCTCCTGTACAGAGACAAAAAACTGAGTCAGCTGTTCAGAAAACACATTGTGCCTAGATATTAACCTGCATGCTTATAAAAGCTACTTTTTAATGCAAGAACTAAAATGTTCCTAAATAATATTAGACAGAACCATATGAAATTGCTAATTTTGTAGGTAAAACATGGTTCCATATTGACAATTTCTCTCTCTCTCTCTCTCTTTTTTACTTTTATGTTTTGAGAAAGATTCTTGCTCTGTCGCCCAGGGTGGAATACAGTGGCGTGATCTTGGCTCACTCCAACCTCTGTCTCCCAGGTTCAAGTGACTTTCCTGCCTCAGCCTCCTGAGTAGCTAAGCCTACAAACGTGAGCCACCACATCCCGCTAATTTTTGTATTTTTAGTAGAGACAGGGTTTCACTATGTTGGCCAGGCTGGTCTTGAACTCCCGACCTCAGGTGATCTGCCTGCCATAGCCTTCCAAAGTGCTGGGATTACACTGCACCTGGTCATATTAACAATTTCGTATGTTTTTTTTCTAACATAGGAATTACATAGAGATAGACAGAAGACAGGGTAATCTAGAGTTTCAAAAATTCAATAAGATAAATTGTGATGTTTCAGCTCATTAACTTGATTTTGCCCATGGAAACACAAATAAAGAACATTTATTCCAGATGATTGAGTCAACTGCTCAGCAGACATGTTTTCATTTGTAGGAAAAGTCTGGATTTGCTTAAGTATATACAATACACAGGCTCAACACAGCTGGCCTTGACATTTATTAGAGTTGTATATTTTAGATGCTTTTCTTCTTCAGAGTCAACACATTTTTAAACCACTTTAATTGACCCAACACATCTTTTTTCCCTTGTAATCAGTATCATCCAGGTGACATTTACTTACTGTAATAATATCTTCCAAGCCAGACTGTGGTTAAACTCACAAATAACTCTCAGGAGCAAATTGCATCTTAATAAATTTCATTTAACCTAAGAGTAAAATTACACTTGACAGAAAAAAAAAGCTCTCAAACAACCTATCCTCAGACGAGCTACTTTTATCTCTTGCTACTGTTTTAAATTATTCATAGACAAACTGACTATATTAACACATTAAATAATCCGGATGCTGCCGCATGTACATCCCGTGAAACAGAAGTGGTTAATAAACATACCTAGATCTACGCATTAATCTGTTACTCTCTGGAGGGGAAAATCTTCCACAGTGAATTCTTGATTATTTCTGTTGTTTAAAAGAATCTTCCATCTGTGGATCATAATATTGCACTACTTTCCTACCCAGCTGCAAGTCATATTCAAAAGTCCAAAGCAATGTCCCAAGTTTGTTCCAAAAATGTCCAGATGGTCTCACTCAAATACCACTCCAATAAACAGTGCCGGCCAGGCATACACAGCCTGGTCAGCCTACCCCGTTCCTGCCCAATAAGGGACAGACATTCCCATACTTCAATCCACAGGGTCTCCTTTGGTACATGTAAAGCTCCTCTGACAGCTCATGACTCCAAAAGCATTTTCCTTTTTATCTGCTTAACTGCATTTCTTTATATTACAATTAACTACTTCCCCATTTTAAATCGATTAGAGTTATCTATTAATGTCAATTGCAGAGCTTGACCACTACAAACTGTTTGGGACTATCACACTGAGTTGAATATCACTCTGGCCAAGGAGAGAGGGTATTTGTATTTAGCTGTGCTGCTTTACTGGGAATAAATGTGTGATTTCCTTTAGGCAAGGGTTTCCAACCTCAGCACAATGGATATTCTGGGCCAGATAATTATTTATGATGGGGGCTGTCCTGTGCATTGTAGACTATTCAGCAGCATCCCTGGTCTTTACCCACTAGATGCCAGTAGCATCCTCTAGTTACAATGACCAAAAATGTCTCCAAGACGTTGTCAAATGGCCCCTGGGAAACAAATCGCTTCTGAGTGAGAAGCACTGCTTTTGGCTTTCTGAAATTCTTAAAATAGTTTGAGGGCTAGTTTTAATTCCTGCTGTGTATTCTCAGGCTACTGCTGCTCAAAGTATGGTTCTGGGACCGAGCAGCAGTTGTATTACCTGGGAGTTTGTCAGAAATGCAGAATCCCAGGCTAGCTTGAATCAGAATCTGCATTTTAACAAGATTCATTGGTGATGCCAGTGCACATTAGAGTATAAGAAGCACTAATCACCTTGGTTGGAATCTATAATTTAGTATCTTAGAAAGATGATGATTAGGAACGAAAGGTGTCAACTATGGGCTGACAAGCCTGAATCATGTGTCACTCAACCATTGATTTCTTTCCATTTATGTTTGGCTTGATGTGTGCTTTTTATTTCTTAATATAGAGAAACTGGAAGAAGGAAAATCAGGTACTCCCTCTGAGGCCTCACTTTCTCACAGATCTTAGCTCTATGTGAGTCACCTGGCCGTGTCATCCTGTCAGGCTCATCATCAGATACTAGGAATCACAGCCTAGGCAAGGGGCTTGTCTTCTACAAACTCAGGTATACGCTTCTAAGGCAGCATGATATTAATTTGAAAAGCAGACCTACAGATTAAAAATAACTGAAGATACAGAATATGCTTTTTCAACATGGGCAAGATCACCCCAATAGGATGAAAATGGCTTCTTGAGTGGCAAAAACAATTTTACTCTTTAAGGCATAAAAAGCACAAATATACACACAGCATAGACAGATATGCAGTGTATCCGGGGTGTTAAGATTGAATAGGGGCTGGGGAGGCCAAGGCGGGCAGGTCACTTGAGGTCAGGAGTTCGAAACCAGCCTAACCAACATGGTGAAACCCTGTCTCGACTAAAAATACAAAAACCAGCCATGCATGGTGGTAGATACCTGTAATCCCAGCTACTTGGGAGGCTGAGGCAGGAGAATCACTTAAACCTGAGAGGTGGAGGTTGCAGTGACCCAAGATCGTGCCACTCTATTCCAGCCTGGGTGACAGAGTGAGACTCTGCCCACCCCCCCCCCAAAAAAAAGATCGAATAGGGAGGCAATTAGGAAAAAAAAATGCTTAAAAAGTCTCCTGGGTTGTAGGGCCATAATAAATTAAAACGTTGAGAAAAATGGATACAAAAATGTAGCCTGGGTAAACGGACAGATTGCCAGTAACAACCCACGAGAACCCACTTGTAGTCTATTTATGTCAGAAGACAGAAACACGCAAGCATGGAATGGGAAAGATGAACACCGAGGACCAAGAATAGTCTGGGGCCCATGTTGCTGTGATCGTACGTCCAGATGGGATGCTCCTCAGTGGTGACTCCCAGCCCAGTCACTTAGGAGCTGCAGGGACATCGAACAACTTTCACTCTCTCCATGCCCAAATTCCCTACTGCCTGAGCAGGTTGACATTAGGACGAAATGCAGTCATTAATAGAAGGCATCCAACACAATCTGGCATAAAGTTAGTTTTCATCAAGTGTTAGCTCTTTTCCCATTAACCATCCTCTCCAGTTGTAAGATTTTTAAATGTCATTAATTTTGTTCCTTGAGCAAATCCATTCCTCCTTGTGTGGATTCTGAATAAATCCTAAGTAGAACTTTATTATATGATAAAGTATTTGTAAATAGGTGATATTCTCTTATCTCATCCTGAAAATAACTCGTTTAATAGAGTGAAGTTAGATGGAAGGTTTAGTGCAAAAGCTTCACACAGTCACTTGTTCTGTAATGCCTTATAGGTGGTCCTAAAGAATCATCACGCCTGTAATCCCAGCACTTTGGGAGGCCAAGGCGGGTGGATCACGAGGTCAACAGATCGAGACCATCCTGGTCAACATGGTGAAACCCCGTCTCTACTAAAAATACAAAAAATTAGCTGGTCACGGTGGCACGTGCCTGTA
>CAUYOR010042030.1:0-19304 GCA_963573925.1 Callimico goeldii | reverse complement strand
GAAACCCCGTCTCTACTAAAGATACGAAAAATTAGCTGGGCATGGTGGCGCGTGCCTGTAATCCCAGCTACTTGGGAGGCTGAGGCCGGAGAATTGCCTGAACCCAGGAGGCGGAGGTTGCGGTGAGCCGAAATCGCGCCATTGCACTCCAGCATGGGTAACAAGAGCGAAACTCCGTCTCAAAAAAAAAAAAAGAAGAAGATGAAGACACAAAAACTCCAAAATATCAACGAACCCAGGAGCTGGTTATTTGAAATAATTAACAAAATAGACCACTAGCTAGACTAATAAGAGAGGAAGAATCAAATAGACACAATAAAAAATGATAAAAGGGATATCACCACTGACTTCATAGAAATACAAACTACTATTAGAGAATACTGTAAACACCTCAACACAAATAAATAGAAAATATAGAAGAAATGGATAAATTCCAGGACATATACACCCTACCAAGACTAAAGCAGGAAGAAGTCAACTCCCTGAATACACCAAAAATAAACTCTGAAATTGAGGCAGTAATTAATATCCTACCCACCCAAAAAAGCCCAGGACCAGATCGATTCACAGCTGAATTTTACCAGCAATACAAAGAGGAGCTGATACCATTCCTTCTGAAATTATTACAAACAATTGAAAAGGTGGGACTGGCCATGGTAGCTCATGCCTGTAATTTCAGCAGTTTGGGAGGCCAAGGTGGGTGGATCATAAAGTCAGGAGATTGAGATCATCCTGGCTAACACGATGAAATCCCATCTCTAATAAAAATATAAAATTTAGCTGGGATTGGTGTCAGGTGCCTGTAAATCCAGCTACTTGGGAGGCTGAAGCAGGAGAATCACTTGAACCCTGGAAGTGGAGTTTGCAGTGAACTGAGATTGTGCCACTGCATACCAGCCTGGGTGACAGAGCAAGACTCCAAAAATAAATAAATAAATAATTTTTTAAAAAGGGGAGGGAGGGAGGGACCCTGTTTAATAAATGCTGCTGGAAAAACTCACTAGCCAAATGTAGAAAGCTGAAACTGGATCCCTTCCTCACACCTTATGTAAAAATTAACTCCAGGTGGATTAAACACTTAAACACAAGACCTAATTCCACAAAAACCCCAGAAGAAAACCTAGGCAGTACCATTCAGGACATAGGCATGGGCAAGGACTTCATGGCTAAAACACCAAAAGCAATGGAAACAAAAGCCAAATTTATCAAATGGGATCTAAGTAAACTAAAGCGTTTCTGCACAGAAAAAAAAAAAAAAAAAAAAAAAAAAAACAAACAAAAAAACCTGTCATTAGTGTGAACTGGCAACCAACAAAATGGGGGGAAAACTTTTGCAATCTACCCATCTGACAAAGGGCAAATATCCAGAATCTACAAAGAATGTAAAACAAATTTACAAGGAAAAAAAAACAACTTTATCAAAAATTGGGTGAAGGATATAACAGACACTTCTCAAAATAAGACATTTATGCAGCCAACAAACATGAAAAAAAGCTTATCACCATTAGTCATTAGAGAAATGCAAATCAAAACCATGAGATACCATCTTATGCCAGTTAAAATGGCGATTATTACAAAATCAGGAGATAGATGCTGGAGAGGATGTGGAGAAATAGGAACACTTCTACACTGTTGGTGGGAGTGTAAGTTAGTTCAACCATTGTGGAAGGCAGTGTGGCAATTCCTCAGGGATTTAGAAATAGAAATAGCATTTGACCCAGCAATCCCATTACTGGGTATATACCCAAAGGATTATAAATCATCGTATTATAAAGACACATGCACATGTATATTTATTGCGACACTGTTCACAATAGCAAAGACATGGAACCAACCCAAATGCCAAATGATAGACTGGATAAAGAAAATTTGGCACATATACACCATGGAATACTATGCAGCCATAAAAAAGGTAAGTTCATGTTCTTTGCAGTGACATGGATGAAGCTGGAAACCATCATTCTCAGCAAACTGACACAAGAATAGAAAACCAAACACCATATGTTCTCACTCATAAGTGGGTGTTGAACAATGAGGAAACATGGACACAGGGAAGGGAACATCACACAATAGGGCTATTTATGACAATCCCACAGTCAATATCATATTGAATTGGCAAAAGTTGGAAGCATTCCCTTTGAAAATCGGCACAAGGCAAGGATGACCTCTCTCACCACTTCTATTCAACAGAGTATAGAAAGTTCTGGCCAGGACAATCAGGCAAGAGAAAGAAATAAAGGGTTTTCAAATAAGAAAAGAGGAAGTGAAGTTGTTTCTGCACATGACACAATTTTATATTTAAAAAACCCTATCATCTCAGCCCAAAAACTGTTGAATTGAGAAGCAGCTTCAGCGAAGTCTCAGGATACAAAATCAATGTACAAAAATCACAAGTATTCTGTTACACCAACAATAGGTAAGCAGAAAGCCAAATCATGAATGAACTCCCATTCACAATAACTACAGGGAGAATAAAATAACTAGGGATATAGCTAATAAGGGATATGAAGGACGTCTTCAAGGAGATCTGCAAACCACTGCTCAAGGAGATAGAGGATACAAACAAATCGAAAAATATTCCATCCTCATGGATAGGAAGAATGAGTATCCTGAAAATGGCAATACTGCCCAAAGTAATTTATAGATTAAATGCTATTCTCACCAAACTACCATTGACATTTTAAATTTCATATGGAATTGGCAGGGCGCGGTGGCTCATGCTTGTAATCCCAGCACTTCAGGAGTCCAAGGTGGGTAGATGACTTGAGGTCAGGAGTTTGAGACTAGCCTGGCCAACATGGTGACACCCTGTCTCTACTAAAACCAAAATAAGCTGGGCATGGCACCTGTAATCCTCGCTATTGGGGAGACTGAGGCAAGAGAATTACTTGAACCTGAGAGGTGGAAGTTGCAGTGAGCTGAGATCACACCACCACACTCTACCCTGGGCAACAGAGCAAGACCCATTTCAAAAAATGTACATACATATATTTTTTGGAATCAAAGAAGATCCTGTATAGCCAAGACAATCCTAAGCAAAAAGAGCAAAGCTGAAGACGTCATGCTACCTGACTTCAAACTATACAAGGTTACAGTAACCAAAATAATATGGTACTGGTACAAAAACAGACATATAGGCAAATGGAGCAGAAAAGAGACCTCAGAAATAACACCACACATCTACAACCATCTGATCCCCAAGAAACCTGACAAAAAGAAGCAATGAAGAAAGGCTTTCCAATTCAGTAAATGGTGCTGAGAAAACTGGCTAACCATATGCATAAAACTAAAACAGGATCCCTTTCTTACACCTTATACCAAAATTAACTCAAGATGGGTTAAAGATTTAAATGTAAAATCCAAAGCAATAAAAACCCTAGAAGAAAATCTAGGGAATAGCAGTCAGGACAAAGGCATGGCCAAGAACTTTCTGGCAAAAATGCCAAGAGCAATTCCAACAAAAGCAGAAATTGACAAATGGGATCTGATTTAATGAAAACACTTCTGCGCAGCCAAAGAAACTATCATCAGAGTGAACAGGAAACATACAGAATGGCAGAAAATTTTTACAATCTTATCGACCTGACAAAGATCTAATATCTAGAATTTGCAAGAAAGTTAAACATTTTCAAAAAAAATCCTACCCCTCAAAAAATAGGCCAGGGATATGAATAGACACTTATCAAAAGAAGACATTTATCCATCTAATGTGAAGAAAAGCTCAACATCACTGATCATCAGAGAAATGTAAATCAAAACGAGAAAACATCTCATGCCAGTTAGAATGGCGATTATTAAAAAATCAGGAAATCAACAGATGCTGGCACGAATGCTAGCCGTAGAAGAAAGAAGAATGCTTTTACATTGTTGGTGGGAATGTAAATTAGTTCAACTATTGTGGAAGACAATATTGCATTTCCTCAAGGATCTAGAACCGGAAATACCATTTGACTAAGCAATCCCATCATCGGGTATATACCCAGAGGAATATAAATCATCATTTTACTGTACAGGTACATGCACACGTATGTTTATTACAGCATTATTTTCAACAGTAAATATATGGAACCAACCCAAATGCCCATCAATGACAGACAGGATAAAGAAAATGTGCACCATGGAACACTATGTAGCCATACAAAGGAATGAGATCATGCACTTTGCAGGGACATGGATGAAGCTTAAAGCCATCATCCTCAGCAAACTAACACAGGAACAGAAAACCAAACACCACATGTTCTCACTTGTAAGTAAGAGTTGAACATTGAGAACACATGGAAACAAAGGGGGAACAACACACACAAGGGCCTTTTGAGATTCAGGGGGTTAGGAGAGGGAACTTAGAGGACGGGTCAATAGGTGCAACAAACCACCATGTCACACATATACCCAGGTAACTAACCTGCACATCCTACACATGTATCATTTTTTTCTTAGAAGAAATAAAAAGGAAAAATTCTGGACTAATTTAAAATGAACAATTCTTTGATCAGTCACATAGCAAATTATTGCCCCAGGTTGCAGAGAAAGAAATATACATACATAGTCCCAAAACTTAGAGTAGAAACCCATGAGCATAAACATCTTCATGAGCCAGTACATCTGTAGGAAAACTGAAAGTGTAATTGGCAAATTGTTGAAGGCTGAGTGTGAACATGACTGTCAGTAAGAAATAACAGGGGACTCTATCTTATGGTGTCACCACCAGAAGTTTGAGTTGTTTTTTTTAACTGATTCTTTTTGTTGCCCAGGCTAGAGTGCAGTGGCATGATCTCAGCTCACTGCAACCTCTGCCTCCTGGGTTCAGGCGATTCTCCTGCCTCAGCCTCCTGAGTGGCTGAGACTACAGGTACATGCCACAACACCCAGCTAATTTTTTGTATTTATAGAAGAAATGGGGCTTCACTGTGTTAGCAAGGATGGTCTCAATCTCCTGACCTCATGATTGGTCTGCCTCAGCCTCCTAAATTTCTGGGATTACAGGCATGAGTAACCACACCCAGCCACTTATGAGTTGTGTATCCCCAAAGTATTCCAGGTTCACAGAAAAGTTCAGGAAAAAATTTCTGGTGGAGGGAAAATATACCTGGGGAAAATGTAGCCATTTTAACCTATGACCATTCAGTACTTCTTCATATGATCCATCCTCAAAAATGAAACTATCTCACCAAAGCCTAGGTGACCTGAAACAAAGACACTAAACTCCAACCCACACTACCCCTTCTGCCTCAACTAAAAATGAGAACTGAAAAGCCGTCTTCAAAGTTACAGCCTGGGGACAGGCCCACAAAAAATGAAGCCAAATCAGACCTGTACTTTCCCTCCCTTAACCCTTTAACCTGTTATTAAAGAGAATCCCTACTAATATGCTTCGTTATGCTGGTTAACTTAGAACCTAGTGATTCTAAAATGTGCACTGATTTATTAATCATGAGGCATTTTTCTCATTGTCTTGCATGAAGACACTTTAGCCTGTATGATGCAATCTCTAGCCAGTTAGTGCAAACTCTGTGTTTTACCCTCCAATGAAAAAACAACTACAAAAACTCTGGTAGGGAGAGTCCTCCCCTCTACACATTCCTGTAAGTCCTTCAGCTGTAGCAGACTCCAAAACACAACGCTGTTGATGTGTTTTTCCAGGTTAGTCCTCACATTTGACTTCCAATAAATCTTTATTAAATTGTTTTTGTTCAAAAACCTCAAGTTTGCTTAACAAGGATATGTCAATGAAGTGGATAACTTAGATAAAATAAACCAATTGTAAAAATACACAATGAACTAAAAGTAAATTATGAAGAAACAGAATATTTGAACAGACCTATAACTAGCAAGAAGATTGAATTATCAAAAACCTTTCCAGTGAGAGAAACTCAGAACTAGATGGCTTTAGAGGTGAATTCTTCCAAATATTTAAAGAAAAATTAACTCCAGTCCTCCAAATCTTCTCAAAAACTGTTAAAGGATTTTTTTAAACCCATTTTATAAGGTCAGAATTGCTCTGATACCAAAGCCAAAGGTAGCATAAGAAAACTACAGATGAAATGTACTTTATGGCTATTGATGCCAATATCCTTCCAGAAATATTAGCAAATAGTATTGAGCCAGAAATAAAAATATGAAATATGAGGAAGTGGGATTTATTTCTGGAATTCAAGGATGATTCCACATTTCAATATCTAACAATGTAGTACATCATGTTAGCAGAATGAGAGAAAAAATCTTCCCAATTGATTCAGAAAAAACCCTTTTATAATAAAAAAAACAATAATCAGCAAGTTAGGAAAACGAAAGTACCCTCAACATAATAAATGTGATATATGAAAAACTGCAGTGAATATCATATATGGTGAAAGATCGAAAGGTTTTCCACTAAGATGAAAGTCAGAAAAGGCTATCTGCTTTCGCCACTTCTGTTGAACTTTGTATTTCAAGATGTAGTGAGAGCACTTAAGCAAGAAAACAAAAGTCATCCAAATTGGCGTGGACACAGTAAAATTATCTCTTTGTAGGTGACATGGTATCACACAGAACAAACACTAAAGATTACACACACACACACACACACACACAGAGAGAGAGAGAAGGATCTTAGAATTCATGAGTGAATTCAGTAACGTTGCAGGTAGAAAATTAATTGCAAATATAGTTTACATTTTTATACATCAGCAATGAATGACCTGAATTTAAATTTGAAAAACATTTAGAACATTTTAAAAAGAGTAAAATAATAAGAATAAATTTAACTGAGGAAACAAAAGACTCTTACACTGAAAACCTCAATACACTGTATTCCAAAAAGTGGAAAGATATCTCATGTTCCAACCAGTAATTCCCCCACAGAAACACTGATTAAGCAACTATGTGACCAAAAATACCTTAATGAAAATCCTGGAACTTACAGAGAAGGTTATAGTTCACTAGTGAAGAAACTACAGTAAAAAGCTAGTTTCACTGAATCACCCCTCTCCCAATTCACTATAGTGCAGTACTGGGAAGAACAACCTTGGCATGTAATTTTTACTGTGTGGAAAAGAGAAATCAAGGAGGGTGTCTAACTTCCTCAGAGGTTTGGGACACTCTCTTTCAGGCCTGCTTGTTTTTCAATGTACCTGTAATACTAAAGGAGTTGGTATGGATTGACCACTTGGGGTTAACTAGAAAGAAAAATGGGCAGGATTTGCAGCACAGGTGTTTGTCAGTCTTGGACCTCTTCACTCCAGTAGCAGCCTAGCAGGATTTGTGTGACAGTGGAGCCTGTTAGCAGACTAACTTTACTGCGAAGCTTTTTTAAAGTCAATTCTGCCCAAGCATGGAGCCTCTGAGTAGCCTTGCTGGAATGGGTAAATTTCCTAACAACAAAACCTAGTCAGGAGACTTACCTAACAGCAGAGTCTCACTCCATCATGAAGCCCAGCCAGTGGCCTTTCCTACTGCCAATAAGGGAAAATACATCTGGCAAAATTATCCTTAGAAGGAAGAGACATAGATATTCCCAGAGAAACAAAAACCGAGGGAGTTTATCACCATTTAATCAGCCTTCTGAAATGTGCTAAAGGGAGTTCTTAAAATAGAAATAGATGAAAAAAAAAAAACAGTATGAAAGCCCACCGAAATATAAATCTCACTGAAAAATATATACTAAGTCTTCATTTAATGTTGTTGAATTACTGTGACATGAAAACATAAAATACGTGTGTGTGCAGGCAGTAAAAGTGCAGAGCCTTTGTATACAATCACAGTTAAGTTGTTAAAAACCCCAAATAGATATTTGAAACTATAAGGTGATATATGTAAGCCTCAAGGCAACCATAAAAACTTATAGTAGACGCACAAAAGATAAAGGAATCAAAGCATGCCACTGTAGAATATCAAGGTGTAATGAAAGACAGAAATAGAGAATGGAACAAAAGATCTACAAAACATCCAGAAAAATAATTAACAAATTGAAATAGCAAGTTCTTACCTAGCAGCAATTTCTTTAATGTGAATGAACTAAATTATCCAAAGGATATGAAGTGGTAAAATAGATTTAGAAGGCATACGAAAAAACACAAACTATAAGCTGTGTGCAAATGACTTACTTCATCTTTGAGGATACAAATAGAGAGTGAACAAATAAAAAACTAGTAAATTCATCAAGAGGATATAACAATTGTAAATATATATGCACCTGACACCAGAGCTCCTAAATCTATAAGCTAAATATTAACAAATCTAATGGTACTAATAGAGAGCAATATCCAATATTAAGGGACTTTAATATCCTACTTTCTAAAATAGAGAGATAATTCGGACGGAAGATCAATAAGGGAACAGACTTGAGCTGCATTTTAGATAAAATATCAGACAAATAGAGAACATGTCATTCAACAGCAACAGGATACACATTCTTCTGAAGTGCACATGAGACCATTGTCAATGACAAATTATATATTGGGTTAATAAAAAGTGTTAACAAATTTCAGAAAATTATAATTACCTGAAGTATATTTTCTGACCAAGATGATATAAAATTAGAAATCAATTAGGGAAGGAAAATTTAAAAATGTACAAATATCAGAAAATTAAACAAAATAACTTCTGAATAACCAATGAGCAAAGAAAAATTAATAGAAAATTTAAAAATACTTTGATAAAACCAAAAATGGGAACACAACATACGAAAACTTATTCAGCAAAACTAGTTTTAAGAGGGCATTTATGCTAATAAACATCTATGTAAAGAATAAAAGATATCAAGTAAACACAAAGTATCAGTCTGTGTGTGTGTTGTTTTGATTTGAGTGTTCAGGCTATTCACACTTAATGGTATTATTGGTAAGTAAGGACATCTGCCATTTTGTTAATTTTTTTTTTTCTGGTTGTTTTGTAGTCTTCCTTTTTTTCCTTCCTTGTCTTCCTTTTAGTGAAGGTCATTTTCTCTGGTGGTGTGTTTTAATTTATTGATTTTAATTTTTGTGTGTCCATTGTATATTTATAGACCTGAGGTTACCATGAGGCCTGCCAATGATATCTTATAACTGATTATTTTAAACAGATGACAGTTTACACTAATTGTACAAACAAAGAAAGTAATTGCAAAAAGACTAATAATTCTGGATAATATACAGAGACTGTGCAAAAGAAAAAAATAGGCATGGTAGTATGTGCATGTAGTCCCAACTACTCAGGAGGGTGAGGCAGAAAGATCCCTTGAGTCCAGGACATTGAGACTGCAGTAAGCCATGAATGCACTATTTGCACTCCAGCCTTGGCAACACAAAGAAACAGAAAAAAAGAAGCCACAGGTTTGATTACCTTATAGGGAAAATTTGTTTCAGAACATTTTTGAAAACAATATATCCTTCAGCCATCAAGTAGTGCAGTTTAGCCTCTGAGTGCTCCCAAGAGAGGAAACGATCATACCAATACCACTGTTACTCTTAGGTGACTCTAAACAGAAAAAAGCCTGAGCCATTTATTTTTCCACTGAAGAAACATTATTATAGGTTTAGCACTGTGTGTTAGTCTATTTTTACACTGCTGATAAAGACAAATTCAAGAATGTGTAATTTAAAAAAGAAAGAGGTTTAATTGGACTTACAGTTCCATGTGGCTGGGGAAGCTTTACAATCATGGCAGAAGGCAAAGAGGAGCATCTTTCATGGATGGCAGCAGGCAGAGAGAGCTTGTGCAGGGAAACTCCCATTTGTAAAACTATCATCTCATGAGACCCATTCACTATCATGAGAAAAGCATGGGAAACTCACCCCAATAATTTAATCATCTCCCACTGGGTCCCTCCCACAATACATGGGAATTATGGGAGAAACAATATGAGATTTAGATGGAAACACAGAGACAAACCATATGATTCCATCCTAAAGAACATCTACTAGCATCAACACCATTCAGGAAAACATGACCTTGACAAATTAACCAACTAAGGCATCAGGGACATATCCTGGAGAAAGCGATATGTGACTTTTTAGAGAGAATTCAAAATAGCTGTGTTGAGGAAACTAAAATTCAAGATTAAACAAAGAAGTAATTCAGAATTCTATCCGATAAATTTAACAAACAGACTGGAAGAATTAAAAAGAATCAAACAATTCTGGAGCTGAAAAATGCAATTGGCATACTGAAAAATTCTCAGAGTCTTAATAACAAAATGTATAAAGCTGAAGGAAGAATTAGTGAGCTTGAAGACAGGCTATTTCAAAATAGTTGGAGGAGATAAAATGAAAAACATTTAAAAAATGAAGCACTCCTACATGATCTAAAAAACAGCTACAAAAGGGTAATTCTAAGAGTTGTTGGCTATAAAGAGAAGGTAAAAAAAAAAAAAAAGATGTAGAGGTAGCAAATTACTTCCTAAAACTAGAGAAATATTTTAGTATCAAAATACAAGAAGGTTGTAAAACACAAAGCAGATTTAAGAAAAGGAAGAATGCCAAGAACATAAATAAGTACAACCACTATGAAGAAAAGCTTGGAGTTTTCTCTGAAACAACTAAAAATAGAGCGACCATACTGTCCAGCAATTCCACTTCTGGGTATAAACCCAAAGGAAAGAAAATCAATATACTGAAGAGATATCTGCACCCCTATGTCTGCTGCAACACTTTACAATAGGTAAGATTTGGAAGAAGCCTAAGTATCCATCAACAGAAGAATGGGTGAAGAAAACTTAGTACATACACAATGGAGTACAATTCAGCCATATGTAAAACTGGAGATCATAATGCTAAATGAAATAAGCCAGGCACAGAAAGACAAAAATCATATATATTCTAACTTTGTGTGATCTAAAACTTTAAACAATTGAACTCATTGAGATAGAGAGTAGTAAGACGGTTACCAGAGGCTAAAAGGGGTAGTGGGGAAATGGAGGGAAGGGTGACTATAGTCAATAATAATTATAAATTTCAAAATAAAAAAGTGTAATTGAATTTTTCATAAAACAAAGGGTATAGGCTTCAGGGAATATAAACGTTATTTTTCATTAGGTATTTATTACACACTGCATGCCTGTATCAAAACATCTCAAGTGCCCCATAAATACACCCACTATTTATCCACAAAATATTAAAAAAAAATTTAAGCAAATAAGAATAATGGCATCTAGAGTAGAAAGGCATACTCTGAGAAGGTTTCATATATTGTCTAAAATGTCTGGTTTGCAACAAAAATAGGAGATATTCAAGGAAATGCAAAGGTAAAACCCCATACACCAAGAAAAAAAGCTCACAAAAGAAATGTTATGGAAGAGCAATAAGTGTTAACTTTAACAGAAAAATACTTCTAGGTAGACATTATAAATATGTTCACAGAACTAAGGCATGAATAAAGGAATAAAGAAAAATAGTTCACATTATTTTGAAAGTAAATTAACAAAATCAAACCAAACAAAAGAGAAAAACTTAATGAATAAAAATAATTGGTGAGAATGTAGAGAAATTTGAACCATAGAGCACTCTTGGTTGGAATGTGAAATGGTGCAGCTGTTTTGGAACATAGTATGTGAACTCTTCAAGAAGGTAAAAATAAAAGTACTATATTATCCAGTAATTTCACTCCTAGGTATATACCCAAAAGAACTGAAATGAAGGTTTTCAAGAGATATTGGTGCACTCGTGTTTAAAGCATTATTTTTTTACGATAACCAAAAATTGATACATACATATAATAGAAACTAATCTTAAAAATAAAGGAGATTCCAGCCAGGTGCGGTGGCTCACACCTGTAAATCCAACACTTTGGGAGGCCGAGGCAGGTGAATCATGAAGCCAGGAGTTTGAGACCAGTCTGGCCAACATGGTGAAACCCTGTCTCTACTTAAAGAAAAAAAACTTTTTTAATTAACTGGGGATAATAGTGGATGCCTGTAATCCCAGCCAGGTCACACCCTAGCCTCTCTTCCTTCCCAGGAAACAGACTCACAGTGTTCCCAGTGCCTCTCTTAAACAAAAGTAGTCTCTCCCATATCTTACAAAGGAAGGAGGACAGGCACCACTTTTATCAGCTTCAATTGACCCAGAACTTCAGGCAGATATTGCATATATCCATTCACAAATCCACACATCCTGTTCTCTTGCCATATAATGATTTCTGAAGAGTCACAGATGCACCTCTTTCCATTCCACCTGCACTCAGTGTTTGAGAGCTAACTCCCCCACCCCAACCAAATTCTCTACACTTGGTTGCAGCAAGGAGAGAATGACAATTTGAAGTTTTTGGCTTGTCATCAGCGCAAACCTCCAAAGTACATATAGTTTCTTCAGATAGGAGGGCACTAGAGTTTGGTAGGTGCTGTCTATCATCTCACTTGAGTTAGCTTGAATATTATGGGGCTGAATATTTGCCCCACTTAGACCCATTACTTCTCCTGATATTCAATTCAGCAAAAATAAGACTCCTCATCCTCACACTGCTCGCTTACTGTGTTAGGATTCCTTTTCTTTCTGAGAGGCCAACATATATTTTTGCCTTTCTCTCTCTCTCTAACTTAGGCTATACCTTCCAGACACTGAAAAACTTATTAACGGAGTCCAGGAATATGGAAGAGCAAGGAGAGGTCACAAGAGCTGGACCTGAGGGAATGAAAGAATATTATTATTTTTGATTAAACACCAAAACCAAGCGTGTGGAAAATACAGCCAATTCCTAAAAGAAGTATTAGAGATGTCTATGCAGGACATCTAAGAGAAAGACGTACTTTTAATTGGGTCATACTACCCAAGAGTCCACAGAAGATCAAATCAGAAATGCGTTTAAATAGCAGTTGAAAAATGTAAGTGGCTTTCTGCTGAGAGCAACTTGGGGTGGTTGGCAAAATGTTAAGGGAAATATAAGGGAAAGTGGTAACTGTAAGGCCAGTTGCCTCGCCGGGAGTTCGGACATGTCCATCCTTCTCCTCGCCTGAAAATTACGTCACCAGAATACGCCCATCATCTAGCTCTGCCTTGGAAATCCCCTCTGCATTCAGCACTAAGCTCTGCACCCGGCACCTAGACTGCCTTGGAAATCCCCTCTGCACTCAACACGAAGCTCTGCACTCAGCACCTAGACCGCCTTGGAAATCCCCTCTGCACTCAACACTAAGCTCTGCACTCGGCACCTAGACCGCCTTGGAAATCCACTCTGCACTCAGCACTAAACTCTGCTAGCCCGCTCACTGGAAATCCAGCCTACCTACCAATAGCAGCTTGCCCCGTCCACATTCTGTTTCTCCACAGCCAATCAAACACTTTCACTCCCTATAAAACCCCACACCTGAGAGGAGTTGGGTGTGACTTCTCTGGCCTCTTTCCCCGGGACCACAGAACCTCCCCCTGGAGCCGAATAAACTGGCATCTTATTGTTCTCATGCAGGCCTCAGTTTCCTCATTTTAAACTCAGCAATAAACCTCACAAGACAATAACCCTTACAAGTGGTGCTGAAACCTCGGAGGAGTTTTAAGACCCCTCCTGGGGGAAACTGACTCCTCCACCCGAATCCGGACCAGGGAACCATTCCATCACAAGGTAAGACTTCTGTTACCCACAGCCTCTCCCGGTGCCTGCCTAGTGGACTCCCACCTTGTAACTGCAGCTGCGTCAGGGACTCCTTCTTGTTTCTTGCTGTGGGCCGAGGACCCCAGCCTCATCTCGAGGACCTGAGCATAGAGGAGATGTCCCTACACTGTTTTCTTCTCCCTGTGAGGGGTTTCCAGGGGCAGGAATTTGAGGGAGATGTCCCCATCTTCCTGAACTCTCTCCGGTGTTCGGAAGTGCCATCCAGGATGCCTTCCGAACATCTCCGCAGCAGTGGCCAAGTTTTAGGTATTCAGAAGCCCTGTTTGCAGACCTGGGCCCTGCCTAAGAGCAGGACCGAATCCCCCAGCTTATGGTACTAAAACGTCTATCTCAAATCAGCCTTTTGGCATATAAGCTCTCATTAATTAATTACTTTCGGTTTCTCTTCCTACTCCTGAGCGAGTGAGTGAGCAAGTTTATGTGTAGTCCCACTGCCTAATGGATACAGGGCTTGTGTGGGCCTCAACCCGCGGTTCCACGGGGACATCATAAGGCATAACGGTGATTTACCTCAGGACTGAAAGTTCTGAGGTGAGAAGGCCTGGGGGTTATACCGGTACACCTTAGCCAAGACACCCTGAAACATCCCTTTGGAGATGTGTCCGGGAAGGCACCACACTGGTCTCCCATCTGGGAGGCACCCACCCTTTGTCCATCAACCCTATATGTGGTTTTGTCTCAGGTAGCCCTAGCCCTGTCTCTTTTTATTTTCTTTCTTGTTATAATCGTTGCAGCCTGTAAGTTCTCTTGCCCCCACCCCCAGGAAAGAAGTACTTCTGCCCGTGTTGGGTATAATACCTTTCCATTTTCCTTTCTTACCCCTAATTACCCTCACAAGAAGGTGAATCATGGGCAATCAGATGTCCCACCCAAACCTTAAATCGCCATTAGGATGCCTAGACCAAAATCTACTCAAACTGGGTCTTTCCATTAAAAAGAAAAGGCTGCTTTTCCTCTCTACCGTGGCCTGGACACAGTATCCCCTAGACAACCAGTCTAAGTGGCCTCCAGAGGGCACACTCGACTTTAATGTCCTGACAGACTTAGACAACTTTTGCCAAAAGAATGGCAAATGGTCAGAGGTCCCCTACGTGCAGGCCTTTTGGTACCTTTGCTCCCAACCCTCCCTCTGCTCCTCTTGTTCCTCCGCCCACGTTCTGTTAGCCAAAACCCTGCCTTTGTCCTCAGCCCTGCCCGGCTCCCACTCTCTGAAGACCCGGAAGACCTGTCTTGCCTCACCTGCTTTACCCATCCCCCTCCTTAGGCAAGACTTCAACTCCCTCCTCCCTCTTCTCCTCCTCCTCCCCAAAGCCGTAATATAACTTCCCGTCAGTGCTCACACCCACTTTCACAACCCCCCACTCCTCTGCCCTTTGCATGAACTAGCTGGAGCAGAAGGCGTTGTCTGAGTGCACACTCCCTTCTCTCTTTCAGATCTGTCAGCCATTGAAAATGCCTAGGGTCATTCTCTACCAATCCTACTGCTTATACCAAAGAATTTCATTGCCTCACCCAGGAGTACAACCTCACCTGGCATGACACCTATGTGATCCTGTCCTCCACTCTTACTCCTGATGAGCGTGACCGCATTCTTACAGCAGCCCAAGCTCACGCTGATCAGGTACATCTCACAAACAATCAAATGCCAGCAGGCGCAGTGGCAGTTCCCAAGGCCGACCCTAATTGGGACTATCAAACCGGTCAAGATGGCTGCTGCTGCCAAGACCAAATGCTACAGTGCCCCCAGCAGGCATGCAAAGTGCAGCTCAAAAGGTAGTTAATTATGACAAGTTAAAGGAAATTAACTCAGGGTCCTGATGAAAACCCAGCTGCCTTCCTAGACCGATTAACTAATGCTATGATCCTCCATACCCGACTAGATCCAACCTTTTTAGCAAAGGCTACAATCCTAGCCACCCACTTCATCTCCCAGTCGGCAGCTGATATAAGGAGGAAACTTAAAAAAGCTGAGGAGGGCCCCCAAACTCCCATATGGGACCTGGTGAACATGGCATTTAAAGTTTTCGATGGCTGAGAGGAAAAGTCTGAGGCCACCTGCCAAACCTGAGCTCTTGTAGCAGCCCTGAGGCCAGCAGCCCACCAAACATCTGATGGAGGGGGTCCATTGAAACCCTCCCAAAATTCTTCAAAGGCCCCACCTGGGCCCTGTTTCAAATGCAGCCAGGAGGGACACTGGTCACAGCAGTGCCCCTGTCCTCGTCCACCTCCTGGACCCTGTTCAAGCTGCAAACAGACTGGACACTGGAAGGTTGACTGTGCATCCCAAGCTGCAGGCTCACCCCCCCCCACCTCTATGTGGAGGGCAGGTGGTCCACAGGACGCAGTCCCTTTGCTTGAACTTCTCAGCCTTCTGGACGACTGATGCAGCCTGGACTCGAGGACCCCCATCACCGTTGCTGAGCAAGGGTAATGCTGCAGGTAGTGGGTAAGTCCATTTCCTTTTTAATGGATACAGGGGATACATTTTCTGTACTGCCTTCCTATTCAGGACCTAGCATACCTTCCCAGGTTTCAGTCGTGGGAACTGACGGGAAGCCTTCCTGCCCTAATCAAACCCATCCTCTAATCTGTGTCCTCGATGGACACCCCTTCTCCCACTCCTTTTTAATTATACCCTCCTGCCCAGTTCCCCTTTTAGGACGAGATATTCTCCAGACCGTAGGGGCCACCTTCCAACTCACTGGTCGCTCCACATTCAAGCCCATCCTCTGCCCACCTCCTATTGCTACTCCTAACCGGTACCATGCTCTGACTTGACCCCTCGCCTCAACCCGCTCTCCTTCCTAATGAAGTTAATCCCTCGGTGTGGGATACCTCCAAGCCTGTGGTGGCCAGACATCACACGTCAGTTAAAATACTTCTTAAAATCCCTACCCACTTTCTTGCACATCCTCAGTTTCCCATCTCAAAAACACATTGCCAAGGCCTAAAGCCTATCCTCGCCTGAATTCTGGCCCAGGGACTCCTTATCCCCACCAGTTCTCCTTGTAATACTCCTATCGGTCCAAAAGCCGAACGGTGACTACCGCCTAGTTCAGGACCCGCACCTCATCAACGAGGTGGTGGTACCCCTTCACCCGGTGGTCCCAACACATACACCCGATTATACAACATTCCCTCCACTCCCTCTCATTTTATGGTTCTTCACTTAAAGGATGCCTTCTTTACTATTCCCCTTCACCCAGCGTCTTACTTCCTTTTTGCCTTCACCTGGATCAATCCTAACACCAACCTGTCACAGCAGCTTACCTGGATAGTCCTGCTGCAGGGATTCAGAGACAGCCCCCATATTTTCAGACAGGCCTTAGCAGCTAACCTCAGCTCCTGCTCCCTCCAACCCAATCTCCTTCTCCAGTATGTGGATGACCTGTTACTTTGTAGCCCCTCCCTCTCTCTGTCTCAACAGCATACTGCCACTCTCCTTAACTTCCTTGGATCCAAGGGATACCACGTATCTCCCTCTAAAGCACAGTTGTCAGTCACCTGAGTAGTCTAGGCGTTCGCCTCACCCCCAAGACTAAAAGCCTAACAACTGACCGCCAGCAGGCACTTCTTTCATTGCAGCCCTGGGAGACTGCAGACCAGATCCTCTCCTTCTTAGGATTTGTAGGATACTTCCGTCACTGGGTACCTACCTTGGCTGCTCTAGCTAAACCTCTATGTGGTGGCTAAGGACACACCCCCTGTCTCATCCCAGAGTTGTAAACCAAGCTTTCAGAACCCTACAAACTGCTCTGTCCACAGCTCCTCCACTTCAACTGCCAGACCTTAACCATACTTCCCACTAATTTACTAACAGAAAACAAGGTATTGCAGTTGGAGTCCTGACCCAACCCCTAGGCCCTGTGTATTTTCCTGTAGCATACTCATCAAAACAACTTGATCCCACAGTCAGGGGCTGGCAGCCTTGCCTGCGGGCCCTGGGAGCAGCAACAGAACTTACCAAGGAATCCCTAAAATTTACCTTGGGCCGCCTATCTCGGTGTTTTCTCCTCATTGACTGACTGACTTTCTCAGCCACCCTTGAGGTATGTCTCCTCCCAGATGGAACCACTGCACAAAAAGCAGAGCTCATTGCCTTTACCTGAGCTCTCACCATAGCAAGGGGAAAGCAGGCAAATATCTATACTGATTCAAAGTATGCTTTCCTTATTACCCACTGTCATTCTGCCCTCTGGAAAGAGTGAGGATTCCTTACTACAAAAGGGTCCCCCATAATCAATGCTACCCAAATCCCTAATCTCCTAAAGGCCCTATCACTGCCCAAAGAAGTCACTGTCATCCACTGCTGAGGGCACCAAGCCCAGCAGGATGCTGTTTCCTGGGGCAATGCAAGGGTAGATGCGGCAGCAAAATCCTTAACGAGTACCAGGCTAGCCCCCATTCCAGTCCTGTTTCTCACCACAGCCATGCCGCCGATTCACTCATCATCAGAGAAACAGGCCCTTATATTAAAAGAGGGAACTAAGTCTGATCAGGGTTGGATCTTCCTAAACAACAGAATCGCCCTTCCCCAGGAACAGGCCCCAAAAATCATTGCTGAAATCCACCAATCCTTACATATAGGGCCCAAAGCGTTGCACTGTTTCGTGCAGCCCCTCTTTTCCTTGCCAGGTCTGCAAAAGACAATTGAACAAGTACACAAGGCATACGTTACCTGCTTTAATGTTTTCTCTCGGAAGCTTAAGGCCAGTTTCCTACCCACCAAATGCGTGGCCATCTGCCAGCCCAAGACTGGCAGATTGATGTTACCCATATACCCACACACAAAAAACTCCACTATCTTCTAACCTTTGTAGATACCTTTTCAGGTTGGATTGAAGCCTTTCCCACCTCCAGGGAAACCACAGACACGGTGGCCTCCCTCTTAATTCAGGAAATTATCGTTTCAGTTTCTACACCTTTCTGCATCCCACTGAACCATTTATTGTATTCCATTCACACCTGGAAATTTGAGTAGAGAGGTCCGTGTTACATCCAGAGCTTGGTTTAGGAGAAAAGATCCTAAAATGCAAGGCTAAAGATAAAGATACCAAGCCCTACCTTCTTTCTAGTTTTCCACATAATCTTCGCCATGCTCTTGTTTATTCATTTTATTTAAACCTTGTAAAAAGGTGGATATTAAGTGTCAGACACTAGGACTCTAGATGATGACTGATTATGGTGATGAAGTTGACTGTTGATGATATTGGTAGTGATAATGAAGGAAATTAAGATGATGGTGATGATGAGGAAGAGGAAGAAGATGGTAATAGTGAAAGGTGATGGTGGTAGTGATTATGTTTTAGGTGATGATGATGGAAGCAATGGTGATGATGGTGAAAGTGGTGATGATCATAATGAAGGTTATGGTAATGGTGATGTTGGTGATGATGGTGGTGATTATTATAAAGATGATAATGGTGGTAATGATAAAAGTGATAGTGATGGCAGGGCGCGGTGGCTCAAGCCTGTAATCCCAGCACTTTTGGAGGCCGAGGCGGGTGGATCACAAGGTCAAGAGATCGAGACCATCCTGGTCAATATGGTGAAACCCCATCTCTACTAAAGATACAAAAAATTAGCTGGACATGGTAGCACGTGCTTGTAATCCCAGCTACTCAGGAGGCTGAGGCAGGAGAATTGCCTGAACCCAGGAGGCAGAGGTTGCAGTGAGCTGAGATCGCGCCATTGCACTCCAGCCTGGGTAACAAGAGCAAAACTCCAGCTCAAAAAAAAAAAAGAAA